>JAAAKG020101135.1:0-39351 GCA_010014905.2 Druon quercuslanigerum | reverse complement strand
AATTAGAGAATGTTATTCATAATAGAATATGATCAGTTCCCTTAAAAAATCTGTTTTATAACAAATCAATTTAATCATTGAACGTGATAAAATGTTTAATCTATCTATTAACACAAATTCTGAAGCAAAAAATTACTTGTGAAAAAGGGCCCAAATATTTGCCATACTGCCCTGAGTTTTCAAGCGACGACCCACAGTTGGAGGAAATGCACTTTTTTCGTTCAAAAATGTTCAGAGCCTTCAATTTTGGTCATTTTTTTATTTTTTATTTTTTATTTCTAAATTGAAGCTCATTAAATTCTGAAGAGCTTGACGCTCTAAACTTTTGTCTCTTGTACTTGTTTATTAATAATTCTTTCACTCAGAGTATGGAAAAACTGCAATTTTTTACATAACATTTTTTTAAGATTTAATAACTGATTTGGTAAACTTTATTTTGTCTTAAATGAATTTTTATGGACTCATAAAATACTAATAATTTTCTCATTAGTCCATTTATTTGTTATAAACAAATTTTATGAACAAATTAGCAAATAATCTTATTGCCGGTAAAAAAATGTTCTGTTTACTAAAAGTGCTTCATATTAATGTAGGAATGACACATAAATACAAAAATAATTTTAAAGTTTATAATAACCATTGTTATAAACAATTACTGTGGCAAAATATTAAAATTTCAGATTTTATCAATTTATAATTTCCTTTAATCGCCAGAACGACTTCAAGTATTTCTTAAAATAATTAATATTTACTCATATTTGATCAAATATAACAATTAAAAAATTTTTATAAACAAATTGGATAAACAAATCCAAAAATTGTGCCCTTTCGCATAGAAATCTTTTGTTTTTGCACTGGAAACGTTTTAAGCTATTGGATGAATGACTGCTAGTCACAAAAATATTAGAAAAGTTAACAATAACAATTGTTATAAATGATTCTCGTGATAAAATATTCAAATTTAAGGTTTTATCAAGTTTTAATTTTCTTGAATCGCTAGAATGGCTACTGATATTCCTGAAAATTGTACCTTTTGTAATATTTAGTAAAATATAACAACTTATGTCTTTATAAACAATTTAGATAAACAAATTCCAAATTCGGTCAATTTCACGTAGGAAAAATCTGGTTCCTTCAAATGCATAATTTAAAAATAGAATTCTTTTCCGTAGCCATGGCATTCAGAGTTATATTTTGGTTTAATAACTTTCACTTGTTTCAATATTCCCTTTCAGAAATATGTGAATTGGACTAAGAGTTTTCTTTTGACAGTCGTATTCTTTTCTGCATTACATTATATTTGTTTTCTTTATTTGTTTCGTTTTTTAATTCTGGGATTTTGTGTTAATAATAGATGTAAGTACTAAATAATTTTAGGCAATTGTAAAAAAATTTGTTCGGTGTAATATTTGTCCCATAAATGGTGTTCCCATCAGACAAAATGGATGCATTAAAAGTTCTCAAAAAGGCCCTATCAGATTTTTTGATTTTTAATTCCAATGGAGGTGTGGAAGATTTGGCGCAATATTTAAAAAGAGAATTTAATTTAAACGATAAACAACTGGAAAAGGTTAAAAACAAATTTAATCGTGATTTTATCCCTTATTTTTAAATGGAAGTTTGTTAATCTAAATTGTTTATAAAGATTTAAGTTGTTATATTTTACTAAATATTATAAAAGATAAATTTTTCAGGGATATCAGCAGCCATTCTAATGATTAAAGAAAATTAAAATTTGAAAAAACCTTAAATTTGAATATTTTATCACGAGAATCATTTATAACAATTGTTATTGTTAACTTAATATTTTTGTGACTAGCAGTCATTCATCCAATAGCTTAAAACGTTTCCAGTGCAAAAACAAAAGATTTCTATGCGAAAGGGCAAAAATTTTGATTTTTTTTGTCTAATTTGTTTATAAAAATTGAAATTGTTATATTTTATAAAATATTATTATATATTTATTATTTTAAGAAATACCTGAAGTGGTTTTGGCGATTGAAGGAAATTATAATTTGAAAAAATCTGAAATTTTAATATTTTGTCATAAGAATTGTTTATAATACTGGTTATTATTAACTTTTAAATTATTTTTGTAATTGTATGCAGAAAACTTTTTTTACCGATAATAAGACTATCATAAGGAGAATGACGTTTCTATCAAAAAAATGTTTGAACAGAAAATGTGTTTTTCGATGAGATATACAACTTTCATTTGAAACATTTTTTTAATTTTGCATATTACATAGAAAATATATATTAGATGTAACATATAATTTTCAACTAAAAAAACAAACCTTTGATAAAAAAAGTTAAATTTTCAAACAAGCAAATTAATTTTGATCTTTATTTCTATAAAAAAAGATAAATTTTCCACAGAAAAAAAGAAGAGGAGAATTTTCGATTAAAGAAGTTAATTGTTGACTAAAATAGTGAATCATCAAACAATAGGCAAGAAATTTTTAATCAAATATTGAATTTTTAACCTTTTGAAATTCATTTCTTTGGTAGAAAATTTAAATTTTGGGTTTAAGATTCCTTTAAAAAATCAAAGTTTAGTGGAAAATGCTTGTATTTTTTTTTAACTTCCTGACAACGTAATCTTCATATTTTTTGGTCATTTAAAAACATAAAAAATACATTTTAAACTTATTTCTAGATGAACTGTTCATCAAAGTAGAATGAAATTCAACTATTAAATTTTTATTAGAATTTTCTACAAGATCCCATTTACCACATTTTCGTGACATATTTTTCAAATAGGTGCATTTAGTTATTTTATTTTTATATAAAAACTTTATTTTTGTAGTTCAATTAAGAAACTATATTGTTGATTAACAGTCAAAATGTTATTTTTACAGTGAATAAAGAATAACCATTTTTCTACGTTTCCATTCCATTATTTACATGTAAATAATTTTTTTTTAAATGAAAGCTGGCCACAAAAGGTTATTTTTTGCTAGTTCTATTACAAATTTGAGCTTCTCTTTATACCTTGATCCTGTAATACGACAAATTTCACTTCAAAGTTCACACTTTAGGAAATAAACCTGTTTTGGTTCAAAGTCCAACTACTTCGTTGAAAGTGGACCTGTTTGTTGATGATGCATAATTTTACTTAAAAAATCTTTTTTGTTAAAAATTTAAATGTTTTGTGAAAAATTTTGTTGCTGTAAAATAATTTTTTATCTGAAAATTTAACTATTCAGTGTATCTTCTTCAGTTGAAAACTAATTCACATTTTTTATTGAAACTTCATTTCTTTGGTGCAAAATTTATCTATTATGTTCAAAATTCCTTCAAAAATTCAAAATTTGTTAAAAAATGCATTTATTTTCTTAAAAATCAATCTTTTTTGGTAGAAAATTATACTTTTCATTTAAAAATTCAGTTCTTCGATTGAAAATTCATTTTTTCAACTAAAAAGTGTACTTTTTAATTTTTTGTCAAAAATGTACCTTTTTTGATACATATTAAATCTTTTTGGTTGAAAATTTACGTATTTTGTTGAATTTTTTGTATTTTGTAGAAAATTGGTCAAAATCTTAACTATTTTTTTAAAGTTTGTTTTTTTTTAATGAATTTTTTTAACTGACAATTTTACCTTTTTATTTTTGGGCGAAAATGTATCTTTTTAATAGACATTTAATCTTCATTTAATCTTTTTCAAATTTAATTTCTTTGCTTAAAAATTTGACTATCTAGCTGCAAATTCCTTTGCTTTTTTAAAAATGAATTATTAAAATATTGAAAAATGGTAATTAATCACCTGTTGCAAAAGTATACATTTTGATTTATATTTGACAATAAACTTACTCCTGCGCGTGTCAAATAGAAATTGTAATTCTGCTTAATATGTCTGACTTCAGTTAAATAATAAAATTTTACATTAGTAAATCTTATATTTTTGTTAGTTTTATTATGCACACAAATGTGACATACTTTCTCACTGACCTTCAAATGAAACTGAAATGCTTAATTAGATGTGTGAATTTGACAATGTTCTTTTTTTTCCTTCGAGTTTTTCGAATTACCCAATCGGCATTGAGGAAAAGCGGCAACAATGCTTTCGAGATTTTCGTGATACACCTATTTTTTTAGAGAAGGATGAATAAGCAAACATTTTAGGATTATTATTATTTTTTAGCATACTTATATATTGTAGTATGCAACTAACAGTATACAAAATCATAATGCATGAACGAATACTCGATTCTAGATAATTGTAATTTATTATTAGTATACTTAAAATTAAAATCAGTTTATTGAGTAAATAATATTTGAAACTATCATTATTTGACAAAAATGATAAAAGCTTAGATTTTTTACATTTCTGTTATCTGTAATATTGCGTGAAATTGATACAGTTGGTACACTTAATTTGACATATGATAACATAAAGTGCAATATTTTTACATATTTTTGTCCTTAAAATATCTTTTCCGAGTAAATTATTAACATAACTAAAATTTGTGGGCTTATAATAACTACACTCAGAAAAAAATGTTCTTAAACCAAAAAAACGGTTTCCTTGGATATAGATGAAAATTTGGTTGAATGAAACACATTTTAGTTTATTCAACAAAGTGTTTGATTGACCCAACCAAATTTTTTGGGTGAAACAACTAAATACTTTATCTACTTAAAGATTTGGATAAAATTACGAAAAAATTTGGTTGGGTCTAATAAATGCTTTGTTGCCCAAATAATAACTATATTCTATGGTTGAACCAAAAAAAATTTAGTTTAAAAATATTTTTAGTTGATTATTTACAAAAACATAAATTAAAAACTTTACAAATCAAAATAAACAAGCATAAAATTTATCTTGACACAGCTGCGGGATAGTCGCAGAGCTACTAATTTTTAAAGCAAAATTTGTCGCAATTTATCGATTATTATATACTGTTGGTTATCCACTGTTGGAAATGTAATTTCAAATAAATATTCCTATAATATTTATAAATAATAAGGAAACAACGCCACAAAAATCTTTCATTTAGGTAAAAAGTATGAACAATGAAGACGAAATTTTTTTCAGGTAAAAAATTAATTTTTTGTGTTTAAATATTAGGTTATTTTAACCATAATAAACCCTCAAATAAAACTTTTAAAATTGAAATTCAAAACTAGACAAAATTGTACCATTTCAATTGAGAACATTAAAAATTGAATAATTTATTATTAAAGCTTTATACTTAGAAAATTTCTGTTTTCAGGAATCCCCTCTTCCCTTCTTTTTAAAAAAGAATTTTTATTTTTTTCCCTGCTTTTAAGAAACTGTATCCTTGTCTTCTTTTTCTTGTTTATGCCTAAAGTCATATTAAATTAATAAAATACAATAAGAAAATGCAACTGTTTTTTTGTGAAATATCAACTTTTGTGTTCAAAATTTAATTTTCTTCCAAAAAATTCGTCTTTTTGGCATGGAAATCCAACCACTTTTTAAAAGTTTCTAGGTTAAAAATTCATCCATGTTATTAAAAATTCGGTTGAAAATTAAATTATTTTGTTAAAAAGTAATCTCCTTTGGGCAAAAATGCAACTGTTGTGTCGAAAAATCATCTTATAGATAGAAAATTGATGCTTTATGGTGGAAAAATATTCTTTGGTGGAAAATTCATCTCTGTTGGTTGAAATTTCAATTTCTTCTTGTAAATTTTACTTCTTTTTTAATTCATCTTTTAGCTGGCATTTTTTAAAAATTAAACTATTTAGTTAAAAATTTATTTTTCTTCTTTGAAAATTATTTTTTCCTGTGAAAATTCAAATTTCCAGATTAATAATTTATGTATTTGGCTAAAAACTTAATTACTTTGTCTCTCTTGCTTGAAAGATCTCAACTAGTTGGTTGTTAATGCAACTGTTACGTTGAAAATGATTTTTTTTAATTCAACTAATTCATTGAAAATAATCTTTCGAGCTTAAAAGCCAACTGCTTTTTTAACAATATGATTTCTCAAATTGAAAATTCAACAATATAAACAATAATATAGTAATAAAATTAGTAATTTCAAAATTATGATTTTTGATATAAAAGAGAATTGCCTAAACGAAACTCGCTAATGTTCAGAATTCATGAATATATGATAAAGGAACGTAAATAATTAATTGAATGTACAAGTTTAAAAAAAAATAAATAAAAATATAAACATATACTTCAGCATAGTGCGTAAATGTTGAAAACACTATTTCTATTTTGTATTAGATTAGTAATTATCAACTGAAAATATATTTAATTATTTATAACAAATATATTCAAGCGATGTCCCATAGAAAAATAAATAATCAAATATTTCTTCTATTGCCGTAACTGCGAATATAATTATGATTCATAAGGGTTTTATATATCTGTCAAAAGAAGTATTTTCCTTTATTACAAAACAATCTAAATTCTAATAAAGCCGAACAAATTATATGATAATAAAATAAAACCTTAACAGCTGTTGATTAAATCTTTGGCATCGATAAAACAATTTGATTATTTGGCAAATCAACTAGTATGTACGAAATTTTCCTGCAATTGTAATATTTATTGTTGCGGTGCCAATAATTGTGTAAATTTGTTATAACATGAATACATAAAATGAAATGGGGTAAAGCAATTACAATTCATTAAAATTTAGGTAAAAATTAAACAAAAAGTAATAGGATATTTACCCTAAACATTTTCGAAAACAAACCCCCTCCCCAAAAGGCTTTATATTTAGTCGTGTTTCTTCTGTTTTTCAATGTTGGCAAAGTCCGCTTTTTCACAGTTTACGCTCTCATTTTTAGAATTTTTCAAAAAGAATTAATCCAATAAATTTTTCTGAGAAGGCAAAGTTTTGTTATGTCAGTGTTCTGCTAGAAGATATCCGAACTTCCATAAAGAATCATCTGGCTTATTAAACCATCTTATCTTGATAGATTTAGGAAAAGTTCGTTTAATTTGATAGTAGGAATCACGTGTGCATCGCAATGAATTAAAAAAATTCTTCTAAATTTGAGTATTGATGATCTCTATATAAGTCTTGTCTCATCGAGTCCTCGACCCATGACTATTTTCGGAAAAGCATGTTCGTCCTCGACGCACTGAAGATTTGTCGAGCACCTTCGCATTAATTCCGCGAGATTGAGGTCGTGCTTGCACTCGTAGTTTTTTTTCTCTCGCAAAATGCGTAAAATTATTTTTACTATGGAGGCCATAGTGCAAATTTTCGACAGAATTACGAGTGTCGTCATTAGGATGAAAGATGCTAAAAAAGTGCTACTGATCTCAATTTCTCTCGCAATAAAACTTCCAAGAGTTTATACCGATTTCAAAACTCCATCCTCGCAGTCTTTTCAATTTGTGTATCGGGGGCGCAGATTTAAATATAAATTCTGTTGAAAAAGAAATATTAAACATTGATTAGACAGGTGGTGGATTTCGAAATCCCTGATTAAATATAACGAATTGCATGAGTTAAAACTTCAAGGGTGTACCACTTTTAATGAAGCGAGTTATTATTCAACGTTTTTGATTTGCAACGAATTTATTAGTTTGTGAACCGAAGACTGTTGAAACAGATGCTTTGTCATTGCATTTGTCAACCTTACAATTTCCAATTGAATACTTGAATAATGAAAGAATATTTTCAATTTTGAAGGATTAAATTAAACATTGAAATTTTAGAATTTAGTTATTCATGAGTTATTTAATTAAGACAGCATAAAGGGAATGACCGGCATTTTACTGACCGAAAAAAACTGCAAATTTAATTTAAAACCGGGAATTTATTTCTGATTGCAGTAAAATTCAAGTTTTCATTATTTAAATAATTTTGGTCTATTTGGAGAAGTGATTGCTATTATTTTCCTACGGTCGTAGGGTATATAAGTGTTTTTATTAAGTTATTTAAAAATTCAACTGCTTGGTTAAAAGTTAAACTCATTTATTAAGAAATAATTGTATTTATAAATATTTTTTACGCTCTTTTAGCATGAAGATTTTTTCATAATAAAATAGATTTCTTTTCGATCTTCAATCAAAAATTTACCTTTTTTTTAATAAAATGTCAACTATTTTGGCTGAAAATTTGAATTTTTTAGTTAACAATATAATATTTATTTAAAATTTTATTTACTTTCTGCAAAATTCGTCTTTTTAGAGCATTTTAATCTTAATGGTTGAAAATTACTCTTTCTCATAAAAATTTCAACTATACCTAGTTGAAGATATATCATTTTAGTTGAAAATTCACTAGTTTGGTTGGCAAATAATTTCTTTAACTGAAAATTCAACTGTTCAATTTTTAATAGAAAATTGTTTTTCCTAATTTAAAATTCAATAAATTGAATAAAAATTGGTATTGTGTAATAAAAAATTCAACTATATTGTTAAACAAACACATATTTTGTTGTAAAAAAATCGATGTTTTATAATAGAAAATTATCTTTTTCTGAAAATTCTTCTTTTTGGTTAAAAATATTCAAGTATTTCAGTTAAATATTTATCGTTTTAGTTATAAATTCGACTTCTTGGTAAAAATTTAAATTATTTCATTTAAATATTTATCATCTTAATTGAAAATTGATCTTTCTGGTTTGAAATTCAACTATTCTAGACAAATATTTACAATTTTAGTTGCAATTTAATGATTTTGTTTGAATTCTAACTATTTTTTTAAAATTAGTTTTTTTTTAATTTAATTTTTTAACTGAAAATTGAACTTATTCCACTCGAATATTAAAATCTATCTTTTTCTTTGAAACTTAATTTTCTTTCCTATTATTTTTTCTTGGGTTGAAAAATTAGTTATTTAATTTAAAAACTATTTTTTCTTTGGATGAAAAGGCATTTTTTCCGAACATTCGATTCAATAAATTGAATACAAATTTGTATTTTTTTAATAGAAAATTTAACTTTATTTTTAACAATATACATTCTACTTTAAAATTTAACAGATTGAATAAAAATTGGTGTTTTTTTATGGAAAATTCAACTATTTTGTAAAAATACATATATTTTATTTTTAAAAAAATCGATTTTTTATAATAGAAAATTATTTTTTTCTCTGAATGTTAATCTTCTTGACTAAAAATTCTTCTTTTAGGTTAAAAATTCAAGTATTCCAGTTAAATATTTATCGTTTTAGTTATAAATTCTGCTTCTTGGTAAAAATTTAAATTATTTCGTTTAAATATTTATCATCTTAGTTGAAAATTGATCTTTTTGGTTGGAAATTCAACTATTCTAGTCAAAGATTTACAATTTCAGTTGCAATTTAATGACTTTGCTTGAATTCTAAATATTTTTTTTAAATTAATTTTTTTTTAGTGTAATGTTTTTAACTGAAAGTTTTTTTAATTTAAATCTATTTTCTCTTTGGATGAAAAGGCATTTTTCCGAAAATTTAACTATTTTTTTTTAAATTTGTTTCCTTTTTCGTTAAAAATTATTTTTGTTTAGATGAAAATTTAATTGTTATACTTGTTAAATATTCCATTATATTAATTCAAAATTTATTTTTCTGGCTGAATTTTTATTTTTTGGCTCAAAATTAAATGATTCAATTTTTGGTTAAAAAATTATCTTTTTCAGTTTGAAAATTCGTCTGTTTTAGTAAAAATTAATCTTCGTTGAGAATGCAACTTTTATGTCTAAAATTCAATTATTCAATTTAAATTTTCATCGTCTTAGTTGAATATTGCATAGTCTAGTTAAAAATTCATCGGTAAAAAGTTCTATTTACAGCGTAAAAAATTTGTTTTAGCAAAAAGAAACGAATTCCAAACTAAAATGATGAGTGTTTAACCAAAAAAAAAGAACTTCTGAGAAATTAGTTCAAATTTCTACAAAGTAGTTTAATTTTCAACCTAAAAATATATATTTTAAACGACAAATTTTATATTTCATGTTAAGAAATTTTATATTTCATGTTAAAAAAAATGATTTAAAGTAAAAAATATTGGAATTTAACCAAATCGTTCAATTTTTGTACCAAAAATACAAATGTTCTACAAAATATTTGAATTTTCAGCAAAAAAGTTAAAATTTAATTATTCATGATTTGGTTGACAATTTTTCTTTTTTTTAGTAAAAATAGTTTTTTGTTAGTTTAAAAATTCAGCTATTTTAGTTAAAGATTTATCATTCAAATTAAAAATTCACGATTTAGGTAAAAAATTAATTTTATTAACGAAAAATATAACTATTTCAATTTCTGTGAAATGTTGATTTTTTTCTCAGTTCCAAATTCAACTATAAGGTTGAAATACTGTCTCCTTTAATTTAGACTCAAACTATTTCGTTAAAAAATTCATATTTCTTTTTAAATTGTATTCTTTGGTAGAAAATTAACCTTTTTGTTTGAAAATTCATCTTTTTGGTTGAAAATTCATCTTTTTGGTTGAAAATTCCAGTATTTCAGTTAAATATTCGCCATTTAAGATTAAAATTGATCTGTTTGGTTTAAAATTCAACGATTCGAACTAATTTTTCTAACTGAAAGTTGGACTTTTCTATTTTTGTTGAGAATTGATATTTTTAGTGGAAAATTCAAGTATTTGTTTCAAAATTCAGTTATTTTGAAATGTCTAGCTCTACTGTGTTAATGGATGTTTAGATTGAACGTGATAAATTAAAGGCATGCCTTATTTTTGTGCAAAATATGAATATTTTGCTTTAAATTGACCGGAAAAATTAAAAAACTTGACCGGGAATTTTTAATCACCCACTATTACCGTCAAAATGGTTGCAATACTTTGATGGCCATTGCATGTGGCTGTCTGGTCTTGCACGCAGAAAACATGACTCGGACGATGCATAGTGAAACTAATTAAATAAAAATCTATTAAGTCCCCTCTTCCTTGGTTGATCGCGACTGATCGAGGGTCTTCTGCGAAATTCTATAAACTTCAGTGCTAAAGCGTTTAAATATAAAAATACTACTTACGTTTAAATAGAGTTACCAATTAGTTAACCCTGATCGAGATTGAAAGTAACGGAGGAACCGATATGGCTGACCTGCATTTGCGAGGACGCCGAGAAAAGAAATGACATTAACGGTCTCGTGTTAGGGAATCGAATTGTCGGATAGGCATGCGATTTTTGTATTATTCAGCAATTTACACTTAATGTCATAGTTTCGATTTTTTACCGCAAGCCTCTTACTCACTGCACTATGTACACTATATAATCTTTTTTTCTAGCAATGACACTATTTTGCTGCTATTAAAAAAAATTGACACTGAAGACACTTTTCTTACAGTTTTCCGCTACTTTCAATATTTCTGGATTTGTTATTGGACAATGTTTTTTAACTTCTTCCCCAATTCTCAAAATCAATGTACGTAACTTACGGTTAAATAAATTACCATTCTTTTGTTACTGAATTTTGTTAATGGGGTTATAAAGGAAATATTATAATAGAAACTTTTCATTTAACCAAAAAGGATGAATTTTCAAAAAAATAATTTATGCCTGAACCAGATATTTAAATTTGCAACAAAAACGATGAATTTTCATCATAGATGATTCATTTTCTATAAAAGATCATGAATTTTCCACAAAATGAATACATTTCTGACCAATTAGATGGATTGTTTTCCAGAAATGACAAATTTTTAACCAAATACATAATTTTGTAACCAAATAGTTGAATTTTCAGTCAAAAAGATTAGTCTTCTACGAAAAAGAAAAAAAATTTAAGAATTTACGTAAGTTTTGAATTAAATTTTTTGAACAAGGGATTCGATGTTCGTCCAGATTTTATTTGATTAAATTTTTGTTTATGTTTTTTTTTGTTTTTAAACATTTAATTTATTATAAAATGATTCAACTAAATAGTTAAATTTCTAAACTAAAAAAGATCAATATTTGACCAAAAATGGAGTAATTTATTTATGAGAATTTTCAATTTAAGAAACCGTATTTTTCTACAGTACAGTTAGTTTTTCCACCAGAGTTAAATTTTCAGCAAAAAAAGTTATATTTACAGCGTAAAAAATTAGTTTTATCCAAAATAAACGAATTCCAAACTAAAATTATGAGTCTTTAAGCAAAAAAAGAAAACTTCTGAGAAAATTAGTTCAAATTTCAACCAAGGAGTTTAATTTTCAACCTATAAATATACATTTTCAACGACAAATTTTATAGTTCATGTTAAAAAAAAATGATTTAAAGTAAAAAATAGTTGAATTTAACCAAATCGTTCAATTTTTGTACCAAAAATACAAATTTTCTACAAAATAAATTTTCAATTAAATTGATTAAACAATGCATGCTATATTCGTCCAGATTTTATTTGATTAATTTTTTGTTTATGTTTTTTTTTCGTTTTTAAACATTTAATTTATTATCAAATGATTCAACTAAATAGTTAAATGTTTTAACTAAAAAAGATCTATTTTTGACAAAAAATGGAGTAATTGATTTATGAGAATTTTCAGTTTAAGCGAGCGAATTTTCTACAATACAATTAGTTTTTCTATCAGAGTTAAATTTTCAACAAAAAAGTTCTATTTGCAGCGTAAAAAATTAGTTTTAGCAAAAAGATACGAATTCCAAACTAAAATTATGAGTCTTTAACCAAAAAAAAAGAACTTCTGAGAAATTAGCTCAAATTTCAACCAAGGAGTTTAACTTTCAACCTAAAAATATACTTTTTCGACGACAAATTTTATATTTCATGTTAAAAAGAATTATTTAAAGTAAAAAATAGTTTAATTTAACCAAATCGTTCAATTTTTATACCAAACATACAAATTTTCTACAAAATATTTGAATTTTCAACAAAAAAGGTAATTTTTGACTGAAACTGATTCATTTTTAAAAAGACAGTTGCATTTTCAAATAAAAAATGTGAAACTTCTACAAAAAAGGAGATGAATTTTTAAACCAGAAGGATGAATATTCAATGAAATAGTAGAGTTTTTAACCAAGAAGTATGAAATAGCTTTTCGACCGAAAATAGTTGGATTTTCTTATTGGGTTCACATTTAAGTGGAAAAATGAGAAAAAAGGGGGAAAATTTTAGGGTAAAAAAATGGAAATTTTGCTTAAAAATAAAAGTAGTTTTCTTTTGCATACTTTTTGATTTCTGAATAAACACTCTGAAATTCGGACTACAGGTAAGTTTAATGCTTGAAAAATTTAATGATTCCAAAACCTGTTCTTTCATAACGCATCTATGCTTATTTCTCAACGGATTTAATCATCATAAGAATTTCATTGAAATGTTTATGAAAATAATTGGGTACTATAAAAACAATAATTAAAGATGTAAATGCGTACAGTTGGCCATGAACCACGTTTTAAAAAATTAAATGTATTGTCAAAGCCCTCCATCCGTTTAAAATATTTATGCAAATTATTATTTATTTTAAAAACAACAAAGCAACTTTTTAAACATTAATGAAATTTCTTTAGTTTATAAATTTCGATTTAGGAAATTTTAGAAACACTTGAATGAAAAATTATTCATTTCTTACTGCTTTTGAATTAAAACAATCAATTTGATGCGCGAAAAGTTAAAAGAGGAATCGAGATAATAATAAGAAAAGCAAAGGTAATGCACTGCATTAAAAAGGTAGGCTTAAAATAAGCTGTGAAACGGTACATTTCGAAACTTGTGACGCCACGTTTCGAATTGCACAAATAAAAACTGAAAAATATAAAACTTTAAAATGTTCCAAACTGGTCATTTTAAACTTAAAATAAATTTAAAAGTTTTTAATTTGAAATGCAAATTGTTCTGGCGAAGAATGCAATGATGAGTAAGTGATATAAATAAACAATTTCGGAAGCCGATTTATGTTGTTTTCAAATGCAATGCTGGTTGACAATCTAATCAGTAGGAGACATTATTATTTGAGAGACTTATTTTTACAAATCGGCTAAAATTAAGCTCAGTTTTCGAAAAAAATGGAAAAAAAGTACTTGTTATTAACTTTTTCTAAATTAAATTTTAATCATCTTTTCAGGAATGTTTAAGGAAAAAGCCCCAAAATATGCAAAATGGCATTTTTATATCAAATTCATATGCTAAAGACGGTTTTATTTGGAACTTTTTCAAAATAAATTATTTTTATTTGAAAAGTGACAAGTTTTAAAGTATTTTTTTAACTTAATTCAATTTGTTTGAACATTTTGTTTGAAATTTTGAACTTTTGTTTAAAAAATTTTCCCCCTTGGAAATCGTGAAAAGATATTTTACGTGATAAATGATACAGTTGATGAATTTCAAGAATAATATTTCTTGTTTGACGTAGTTGGTAATTATTTAAACAACTTTTATTTGTTCAAACAATGTTCTTCTCTTTAAATCGTGAAAATTTATTAATTTCAGGAATTAAGGAATGTTGAGGATAATATCATTTTTGAGAGTATTAAAAAATTATTTAAACAAAGTTAATTTTTTAAATTATCTCTTTCCCTTGTAAATCTTGAAAAATTTATACTTTATGAAATTACTAATAAATTAATGAGCCCTAAGAGTGATATTTTTTGTGAAAGATGGTTTACTTTTATATGAACCATTTTTTCTATCTGTAAATATTTAAAAAAAATTATTTTCTGGAATTAATAGTACATTTAAGGAATTTTACACTAATGTCGCTTATTATTTAGTATTTTCTTATCTCGGAACTTATACCAAAATTTTTTAAACAATAATAGTGTTTTAAACCATTTTTTCAAATAAGAAAATACTCCTTAGTAATCGATATAGTGTAACAAAAATATCAGTAATAAAATACATTAAATGCATTATTAATTTCAAAAAATGATAAATTTTCATGATTTGATGGAAAAAATAATTAAACAATGGTAAAATATGTTTCAAAAATTATTATTTTTTTACATTGGTCAACTATAGGTGCGAAATAAAAATTGATCAGGATTATTGTGATTTTGATTATTTTAGTTTATTGTTAATTAACTTTAATTTACAAAAAGTTAATAACCAGCCCTTATTTTTTACATTTTTTCAAAAACAGATATATTCCTATTTAAACCCCCATAAAAACATAGGGAATTTCTTTTTTCGGAAAACGAACAAATTGGGGGAATCGATCACCAAAAATCAAAATTCGAGTATTTGGACGTAGGCTGTAATGAGACTGTAATGAGAGAAGAGACTGCAATGAGAAAGATTTTTTTCCATGAAGAAATTTTCATTTTTGCGATTTTTTTTACTATCTGTTATCAACCATAATACTTTTTTCATTTTCGGTTAACCTTTTTCTCACGATATTAATGCTGATATGCTATTAAAATATTTATAGTAAAAAACACTTAGAAACTAATAAACATTTACAGTTTTTTTAAAAATAAATTGCTAATAAAAATGGTTAATTTATTTAAAAGCAAAAATTTTGTTTAAATATAAAACTGTGTTAGGTAAATTTTTAGTTACAAAAGTTCATTTTTTTATTTAAAAAAAGAATTTTCTACCAAATAGTTAACTTTTCAACCAAAGAGATCAATCTAAAATTAAAAAAAAATACTTTAAACAAATTAGTTCTACTTTTAAGCAACTAGTTAATATTTTAATAAAAAAATATACATTCTCGAACAAAAATTAATTAATTATATTTTAATCGAACCAGATTCAAAATTTTTTAATAAAAAACGCTGGAATTCAACCAAACAGTTTCATTCTTACCAGCAAAAAAAGGTAAAATTCTATGAAAAGACGTGAGTTTTCAACAAAATATGTACATTTTCAATCAAATATTTGAATTTTGAAATAAAAACGATCAATTTTCAAGCGAATAATTAAATGTTCTACCAAACTGTTCAAATTTTTAGTCAAAAATAATAATTGTCTACAAAACATTGGCATTTTCAACCCAAAAATAGGATTTTTCAAGAAAATATTAATTTTCTACAAAAAAAAAAGAATTTTTAACCAAAAAGATGAATTTTTAACTAAATAACTGAATTGGTAATGGAAAAAGATTATTCTTATTAAAAAAATGTAAAGTTCACATCTGAAAAAAAGAAGTTTTAAATTTTAAATCAAAAGCTATTTCATTCTAGAAAACATTTAAGAAAAAAAAAATATTTGCAAAAGAAATGAATTTTTAAATCAAAGGACAAATATTCAACTAAATTGTTGAAATTTCAAGCAATTTTAATAAAAAGAATAACATTCAACCAAATAGTTCAATTTTCTTTTAAACGGTTGAAATTTTAAGCCAAAAATGTGAATTTTCGACGAAAAATTTTACCTGAAAAAATGTAGAAAAAAAATCCTAGAATTGTCAGGACATTATTTTCCAGGATTTGAACAGACACCCTGAATAAGGAACGTAAGTTGCAAAGCCATTGACCATTTTTGCATTACTATTTTGTCCACAGAAGATTAGTTAGTACAATGGGAAAATCTAAATTTGGATCAATGAGAAATGGGTGACTGAATGGAATTTTTCAGGATTTTCACTGACGTTCAGTAAAATCTCACTCATTGAAATTTAGAGAGTAAATAGTCGAAAGATAAGGTGATTCATTCTTTCTTTACCAGAAAGGTGAGTGACTTTGTCTGGAAACGCAGTTTATTTTAAAATTAGGTGTGAGGCTAGGTTAGTCGAGTCCGTAGCCGACCGTGAACTGGATAGAGTTTTGTCAGAGAGATTGTCAGATAAAAATGAATGCTGGTGCAAGTTCAAGGAAAATCTGCAGTTCTGTTTATATACGCTAGTGACGTACTCCGATGGAACTTATTTCATCATTAAAACCTCATTTTAAAGCAGTTACTTCAGAAATATGTTTTTGAGATTCAATGCTCTACATTTACTTAAAATAAAGATTCAGAAAGAAAATGGTATCGATAATCATTTTCTTATTTTTGTCCTAAACTCCTTCACATATTCCCCTTTTTCCCTTTTTTAGAGTTTTTCTTTTTTTCCCCTCTTTTCAAGAAGCTTCTCTATTTTTTTTGTTTTCCTCGTTAAATGAGATTTTATAGAACCCAATAAGAAGATCCATCTTTTTTCTTATTGAAAAGTCAAATATTATATTTTTGGTTCGAAATTTAACTCATTTGATTAAAAATTCTACTGTTTGATTGAAAATTTAATTTATGTTAAATAAAAATGCAACCGTTTCATTTTTGTTTGAAAATTTATACTTTTATCAAAATTTGATATATTGTTGCTGAAATTTCAACTGCTTGGTTGAAAATATATGTATTTTTTTGGCTTAAAAATGAATAGTTTTTTGTTGAAAATTGAACAATTAAATTTTTCTTTGAGAATTTATTTATTTTTTGTTTAAAATCCATCTTTTTGCTTAAAAGTGGAACGGCTTGGTAAAAAATTAATTTCTTTGGTTAAGAATTCATATATTTGGTAGAAAATTGCACTACTTTGTTGAAAAATAATTTTTTTAAAGATTCATCCTTTTAGTGGAAAAATCATATTTTTGTTTAAAAAATTTAGTATTTAAAAAAAAAATATTCTCGTTTAATTCCATTTGTTTAAAACTTGTCTTTTGGTAAAAAAGTAATATTTCGCTTATCTTTTTTAAATTAGTCTTTTTGGATTAAAAATTTAACTGTTTTTTTTTCTTATTTTAAGAAGCTTCCCCATTCTTATTCTTTTCCTCCTTAAATGCGATTTAATAGAACACAATAAGAAGATTCAACTTTTTTGTTATTGAAAAGTCAAATATTATATTTTTGGTTCGAAATTTACCTCATTTGATTAAAAAATCTACCGTTTGATTAAAAATTTGATTATTTTGTGGATAATTAAACTATTTTGTTAAAATTTCTTCTTTTTCTTAAAAAAATCAAGTACTTGGTTAAAAGTTCAATGAATTTGTTAAAAACTTTTTTTTTTTTGAAGATTCATCCCTTTGCTTGGAAATGTAACTCATCCATTAAAAAAAAGTATTCTTCTTGGTCAAAAAATCACCTTTGGGTTAAATATTTAACCATTTTGTTGACAACTCATTTTTGTTAAGATTCATCATTTTAGGAAGAAATTCATCTCTTTAGTTGAAAATTGAATTATTTTGATGAAAAAATGCAACCGTTCCATTTTTGGTTGAAAGTTTATATCTTGAATCAAAAATTGATATTTTGTTCCTGAAATTTCAACTGCTTGGATGAGAATATATGTATTATTTTTGGCTTAAAAATGAATAGTTTTTTGTTGAAAATTGAACAATTAAATTTTTTTGAGAATTTATTATTTTTTGGTTTAAAATTCACGTTATTGGTTAAAAGTAGAACGGCTTGGTAAAAAAATAATTTCTTTGGTTAACAATTCATATATTTGGTAGAAAATTGCACTACTTTGTTGAAAAATAATTTTTTTAAAGATTCATCCTTTTAGTGGAAAAATAATATTTTTGTTTGAAAAATTTAGTATTTAAAAAAAAATATTCTCGTTTAATTCCTTTTGTTTTAAACTCGTATTTTGGTTAAAAAGTAATATTTCAACTTTCTTTTAAAAATTCGTCTTTTTGGATTAAAAATTTAACTGTTTTTGGTTGAATTTTAATCTTTGTTATTGTAAGATTTGATATTCGTTTAATTCAACTGGTTTAGAATGAATTTTTTAACTTCAAAATGTAACTATTGCATTTCTGGTTAAACATTTAGATTTTTAATTTAATATTGATATATTCTAGTTGAAATTTCAACTATTTGATTGAAAAATCATGTATTTTGTTAACAAAATTTTTTATAGACATTTGTTTGTTTGTTTGAAAATGAATTCTTTTTGGTTAAAGATGCAATATTTTGGTAAAAACTAAACTGTTTTGGTTAAGGATTCATCTATTTTGTTGCTGAAAAATCAAATACATGGTTTTTAGTTAAAAAAGGTTCTAAAAAATTAATTTTTTTTATGAATCATCATTTTATTGGAAACTTCATATTTTTGGTTTGAAAATTGAACTTTTTTCGTATAAAATTTATATTTTGGCTTGGTTATTCAACAATGTTTTAGAAAATTAAACTTTTTGATTGAAAATGAACTTTTTTGTTGAAAATTCAACTATTTAGTAAAAATTAAACTATTTTTATGAAAGTCGTACTGTTTGGTAGTAAATTATTTTTTTGTTAAATAATTAATCCTCTTCGTGGAAAATTCAGATTTGTTTTTAAAGATTTAACTTTTTGGTTAAAAATTCATTTTTATTCATTAAAAATTTATCTATTTGGTTGAGGTTCAACTATTGTTTCAAATTTGTTTCGTTTAAATTAACTGGTATTTTTTTAGTCTTCTTTTTGGCTTAAAAATTCAACTATTTTTGGTGGAATTCTAATATTTTTTGTTTGAAAAATTGATCTTTAGGTTGAAAATTCAACTAATTTCATAAACTTTTTTGTCGAAAATTCTCATTTTTTTGTTGTAATTTCGTACTTCTGGATTGAAATTTGATTTTTTTATTGTAGAAAAGTAGTGTTTTTTGGTTAACGAAAATTGAACTTTTTTTTGTATAAAATTGATATTTTTGGCTTGGTTATTCAACAATGTTTTAGAAAATTAAACTTTTTGAATAAAAATGAACTTTTTTGTTGAAAGTTCAACTATTTAGTAAAAATTAAACTATTTTTATGAAATTTTTACTGTTTGGTAGAAAACTAATTTTTTTGTAGATAATTAATCCTCTTCGTGAAAAATTCAACTTTCTTTTTAAAAATTTAACTTTTTGGTTTAAAATTGATTTTTATTGATCAAAAATTTTTCTATTTAGTTGAGGTCCAACTATTGTTTCAAATTTTTTTGGTTTAAATTAACTAGTATTTTTTTATTCTTCTTTTTGGCTTCGAAATTCAACTATTTGTGGTGGAATTCTAGTCTTTTTTGTTTTAATTTCGTAATTCTGGATTGAAGCTCAATTTTTTTATTGTAGAAAATTAGTGTTTTTTTGGTTACTGAAAATTGAGCTGTCTTCGAAAAAAATTCGTCTTTTGTTTTGTTTTATGTTTTGGTTTTTGTCAGGTAAATTGTATTCAATAATTTGATCCGAATGTTTATTGTCTAAGTTGTCTAAAATCAGTATTTGTTAATACTGAATATTAATTTTATTAGTTGTGAAAAAACGTATTTATCCATGGGATCCGAACCCAGGTTTTTCATATGAAAATGTGTTCGAAGCTATAGACATTTTTTCAAAACTTATAAAATTAATAATCAATATTAAAAAGAAATTGACTTTCGACCACGTAGACATTCAATATTGTATTTACATTAAATTAATTAAAAGAATTGATTCTCCTAGTACTGTCCGATTTTTATGAAAAATCACTCCATTTCCCCTTTTTTGAGAGAATTTTGGGCAATTTTAATGGAGCGTGGGAGGGGGGGGGGGGGGGGAATAGCCCGAAAAGGGTGCCGTGGTTTGAGGAAGGTCCCTGAAGTTAAACCTTTAGTCACAAATTATATAAGATCTGCGTCTAACTCTATTACTGTGTAAGAGTTGATAGCCTTGGCATCAGTCTTATCGAAGTCACGTATCTTTTTATCAATACCTGATATATTTTTTATATTGAATTATAGAAATCAATGAATCTGGAAGAGAATGTTCGTATTTTGCAATTTTAAAAGTGGGAACGTTAATTGGAAAGTATGTTTCTCGAAATATTTAACACTTAGAGAACAATAACAGGGAATAGAAGAACCGATGATTGACGCTGCGTGTTTACGGATTGGCAGAATGCCCTGAGGCTACGTGCTTCCACCAGTCTACCTCGACTTGACAAAAACACGACACCTGTCAACTGTCAGATAAATATAAAAAAATAGCCATTCTTATTAGGTGCGAGTCAGCAAAACAATTAGTAGTTGATTTTGTACCAATCTTTTCAGATTATTACATTTTCGAAATAAGCTAAGTAATGATGTCTGGAACGAAAGACCTTGAATACGAATGGTCCCGAGTCGAGAGCTTTACATCATGATTGTGCGAAGCTTTTCGTCTGGAGTGCTTGCTAGAGAGATTGATCAGCGACTTGGGTCGAAAGTGTGTTGCGGAACGAATGTGTTATTTAAATAAACAACACAGGAATTCTAGATTGAACTGAAAATGTATACCCCCGTTTTTATTGAAAACTTTCTCTTGGGTTTTATTTGATAAAGGAGCCTTACATAAAACACAAAAGACACAAGCATGTTATTTTAACAGACTCCAGAGCAAAAAATGCTTTCAAAACAGGGGAATTTGGGCAGTTTTTCACGAAAGTCTGGGAATAATAGGGAAATAAATTCTTTTAAACGGTATTAATGTGTAGGTACCGTACTGAATTTAATATAAAATTTTTACGATTGTAAGTCAGAAAAAATTGTATTTTCAACGAAGCAGTTGAGTTTTCAAGTTAAAAATTCCAAAGTTTTATAGAAAGCCATTGACTTTTAAATCCAAAAAGATGAACTTTTAACCATTTACTTTAATTTTCAACCTTTAAAGACGAAATTTAAACCAACCATTTTTAAAAAGTCAGTTGAATTTTCTACCCCCAGAGAATTTTCAATCCGAAAAAGATTAACTTTGAATACTAAAAATAAACGAATGTTTAACAAAGCAGTTGAATTTTCGAACAAAAAAACGAATTAACAGATTTTTCAACAAAATAATTTAATATTCCACCAAATAGTTGAGTTTTTTACCAGATAGTTTAATTTTCGAACTAAAAACATGCATTTTCAAGAAACTAGTCCAATTTTTAAACATCAAACATTAAAATTTAACCAAAAATAGATGCACTTTCATAAGGAAACGAATTTTCAAAAAAATATTATAGAATTTTTAACCAAATAGTTAAATTTTCAACCTGAAAAGTTATATTTTCTACTAACTGGTTGAATTTTTAATAAAAAAAGATTGGACTTAAACCATAAACGTTTGCATTTGCAATGAAATGGTTCGATTTTTAATACAGAAAGATGAATTTTCTATGCGTTAAGAAACATTTTCAAGAAAATAGTATTAGCTTCAACGAAAAATTTATTACTTGATATTTCTAACAACAAAAAAACCGAATTTTTTCACAAAAGAATTGAATTTTCAAATAGAACAATGCAGAGTTGAATGTAAAACTATAAAAACGATCAATTTTAAACCAAAAATAGAAGTGTAATTTACGATTGGAAAACTTGATTTTTAATTTAAAAAACGTGTTTTCAACAAATTAGTTAAATTTTCAACCAAAGATATTGATTCTTAACAAATATAATGAATGATTAACAAAATGGTTAAACTCTCAACCAAGAAGTTGCATTTTCAGTCAAGAAGGTTAATTTTCTTTCGAAACAGAACGAATGTCCAACAAAATACATGAATTTTCAATTTGTTTGTTTAATTTTAAACTAAAGGCGATCAATGTTCAACCAAAAATTATTAGTTGAGTTGTCACGTACGAAAATTAGTTTCCATATAAAAAAAAAAATTCAAAAAAATAATTAAATCATCAAACATAGTACATTTCAACAAGAAGTCATCAACGTAGATTTGCTAAATCTGTGGATCTGGTGGCATATTGTGTTTCTCTAAAAGATAGAACTGATAGTGAGTTGAAATTGAATATTTCGGATTCAATATGGAGGCCAAAATCAGGTAAAAATGGCGATTTGCAAAAAATCAACCGATTTGGAAAAAATTTGGTGCATACAAATTTTTGGGGTCACTGATTACGAACCTGAGGTCAAATTTGCATAATTCAAGATGGCCGAACCAATTTAGCGGACAAAGTTTTTGAAATTCAACTGGTTTTGACCAAATTTTGTATATAAAGGTTTTAGGGGTCGCTTATTACGCATATGTGGTAAGATTTGCAAAATTCAATATGGCGGACGAACAATTTTTTAATTTAACCTATTTGGACCAAATTTGGTATATGAAAGTTTTTGGGGTCACTGATTACGAATTTGAGATCAGACTTGCAAAATTACAGATGGCAAATCTAATGTTTGGTCTGAATCGGTAGATTTTTTGATAATCGCAATTTTTTACCTGGTTTCGGCCGCCATATTGAATCCGCCATATTGTATTTCAACTCACTATCGGTCCTATATTTTAGAGAAACACACTATGCCACCAGATCCAGAGAATGAGCGATCTACGTTGATGACTTCTTGTTGAAATTTACGAATTTTTTCAAGAAAAAATGTTGTAACTAACAAGTTTTTCGCTTTTAGCCGCCATTTAAAAAAAAAGCACCAGATAGGGCGATTCTAAGGTCAGATTCGGAAAGAGCGTGAAAAAATACTACAGGCTATGAATTTTTGTAAATATTGAACAACTTTTTCCTAAAGAACGCAAGCAGATGAAGAGTTGGAACAACTTATGCCATTTTGGTAGTTTATGGGTTAATATACACGCTTCTTAATGACGATTTCATATGCTTGAGATTCTAATATTATTATACATTGGTATTGTAAATTAATTGCAATTTTTAACAGTGTAAATTCTCTTTATTTTCAGATAATATGTGATTTCTAGTGAATACAAGTTTCTACTGTTCATACCTTATACTTTTCCTATAAATAGTCCCTAATGAGGAAGTGTAAATTCGCTTAAGAACATGTTGATCCCTAGTAGTATAAAAAAGACGAAGACAGAATCAGGAAAGAATTAGAGGTTTCCAACGAGCTGTAGAGGTGGCAGTTATAAAGCTAATTTTGATTTGAAAAATTGTATGTGTTCTAATTTTCGTGCATAAAATAGTCCATGATAAAGTAAATTTTATTTCTATCTTAAAAGAAAAATGGTATTCTTAAAGATGTTGCATTATCTTTAGAAATCTTCAGCTACATATATTGTTTGAGTATATTAAGAAATGACCTTTCTTCAAATTATTGCGAATCTGATAATAATCAATGCTTGTTTACTCTGGTTGGCTTGATTTATCAAGACTGACACATGATAATCTCTGCATTAGTCAGTTGTTTTCGATGTATAAAAGTAATAATTCATACGAAATAGATTTTACAGTTATTTTTTTCTAATTAAATCAATTCTCCATCTAAGTCTTCGATTGACTCTGCCATAACAACCTTATAATCTGCGAACGCTAACCCAAGTACCCTTACTGATTCGAGATCCACACGTTCTTCGTCGAAAAGAGCTATTCTTAAACACTTGTCCATAAATAATATAAATAGCCATGAAGACATAACGCATCCTTGTCTAACGCCTTACATAATATCGAACCAGTTACTCAATTTCCCATTTGCCCTTACACTCACTTTGCTACCCGTATATATTGTTCTTATAGCTTGTAGGAGCCATCCATATACTCCGTACCCTTTCATGACTTCCCAAAGTTTACTTTTGCCTACCTTGTCGACAGCTTTCTCTAGGTCTAAAAGTGCACAGAAAAAATTGTTTTTCCCCACTCTCAAACTTTTCTATGACTAGCCTTAAACTAAATAATTGATCCATACATGTCCTTCCTGGCATAAACCCACTTTGGACTTCTTTTCTTCTGTTATTTTCATTACCCTACAAATAAGTATATTTGAGAATATTTTACTTGCGGTACTTAATAAGCTGATCCCTCTGTAATTATTGCAGTCGCTTTTATCTGCCTTTCTTTTGTATAGTGATACGATAATCGCTTTTTTCTAATCATCTGGGACTTCTCCTATTTCGATGCATAAATTTATCAATTCGCACAGTCTGTGTGGTATGTACTCGCCACCGAGTTTAAGCATTTCAGCGTTAATACTATCTACCTCGGAAACCTTACCGTTTTTGAAGCTCTTGATTATATCCCTAACCTCAGTGACACAGACTTTCTCAATTAATTTTTCTAACGCATTGTGTCCTACATCGCAGTTGTTGTTTATTATAGCTTCATCTCCAGTTTGTCCCCTAAAATGATCTCTGAAAGCGTCTATCATCCCGCCTGCCTCATACTGCATTTCCCCTTTACTATTTCTCATGTTGACAAATTCTGTACTTTTATTTCCCTTCATTACTTTATAAAGTAGTTTCTTGCTTCCTTCAAAGTCGTTTTGTATTTTTTTCTCTTCTTCTGCTCTAACTTCAGCTATACTTTCCTTAGTTACTTACATAGAAAATAGTAGGTTGATTCCATAAAACAGTTTGTTCAACCTACTTTGTTTGTTGATAATAAAAAATTTAGTAAATTCAAATAAGCATTTAGTTATATTTAGAAAACACAACGAATTAATTTGTTCCATTCAAAGTTGTTATTCATCTGAGCATGTTTAGTTGATTCAAACCAAAAATCGCATTAAACAGAATATGGCATTTATTAGAAAATGAGTTTGTTAAAGTAACGAAATAATTTGGAAACATACCGTACTACGAACACCTGGACACTTACCGTGTCAACTGTATGGCGAAACTGAGTTCTGCAACAATATGCAGAACATATTGAATGTTAGTACAACTTTTAGTTCGCATGGTGCAGCTTAGTTCACCGATGCAGGCAATCTAACCTCGAAATTCATAATGACCATCATTGATAAAAGAATCCCAAACAAGTGTATATACGAAAACCCCTTCAGTCTTTGATGAAAGTTCGGTTTTCTGCTTCTGCAAGCGATGCTTATCAAAAGTTTTAACAAATGAGAAAGGCTCTTTCTATACATTTTGTACGACCGTTGATACGACAATTGTTAATCCAACCAAAATATTTATCATAATCCGCCAAACTTTATTAACAAAAAAATTTGATTGATTCAACCAAACATTTGATTGACCATATAGCAATGTATTTGTTTGTTTGATCCAACCAAATTTTTGTTGAATCAACCAAGCTTTCGCCCGAGTATAACGAAGACCGGTCTTACAAGTTTCTGGTGCATAAATTAAAAGCTATTCAACAGTATAATAGATAATGTCTAATATTTTTACGTAGAGAAAGTCGAGCAGAAAGTGCAAGAAAATAAGCATTAGATTTTAATTAGTGCTTCTGGTTCTCTATGCGCGTTGGCTGCAGGCTAGATACATAAATGCGTGTAAATTATAGTTATCTGCAAGCGTACAATGTTCATCGACTCTGCTAAGCATCTGCAATGATTAATTAGTATTGACGTTATTGAAGCATACATATCTGAAAGTGACGATACATTTGCTTTATCGCTCTTTGTTAAGTATCAAGATTGTCATAAAGACCTAAGCAATGAATATAATTAGGCTATAAATGAAAATATTTCTATATTACAGAAAGGTTATAGGTCAGGGTAAACCTCTGGAATACAGGGGAATGTCAGGAAATTTCATGGGTCAGAGACAGGCAGGAATTTCGTCAAAAAGAAAGCAAAAGTCAAGGAATTTCTATAAAAGGCACTTTAAGTAACTCTCAAGAATAATAAATTAAAATTTTTTTATTTTTTTTTTACAAAATATTATATTGTCAAAATGTTACAAGATAAAAATTCTGGGTTTTGAATATCAGTGGTCGAGGCGAATAAAAAAATTGGTCAGCGAAAAGTTACGGAATTTTTACATTTGCGGCCACGCGGATTTAATATCCTTATTAGCAATTGACTTGCTTTGTATTTATATTTATATTTATTTTTTGATTTGCTTTGACCTGTTAAAAATTAACTTCTTCGTTGAAAATTCACATTTTGATGTTGAAAAATAAATTTAAATATTTTTAGTGGAAAGTTTAACAATTTTTTTTTTGAAATTCATCTTGTTGGATTAAAAACTTAACATTTTTAGTAAAAATTTAATAATTTTTTGTTAAAAACGTAACTGTTTGGTTACAAATTAATCGTCTTTTTTGGTTGAATTTAACTTTTTTTTATTTAAAATTAAATTTGTTGGGTTAAAAAATCTGCTATTACATTATTTGATAAGGAATCATCTTTGAAAATGTAATTACTTTCTTGAAGGTTGAACCACTTTTTTTAAAGAGTCATTTTTTTCTGAAGACAATTTTCAAAATTAATTTTCTTTTTATTACCTTTTTTACTGAAAATTGAAGTATTCTATTTCTGGTTAAAAATCAATGTTTCTAAAATTGATAGTTCGCAAACTTATGGATAAAAGTTAAATTATTTTAAAAAAATTTTTTTTCTTTGTTGAAAAGACATCTCTTTGGCTGCAGGTTTAACTGTTTTGCGCTATTTTGTTGAAAATCTGTATATTTGGTTTCAAAATTAAACTGTTTGACAGATATTTCGTCGTTTGGCTTAAAACAACTTCTCGGCTGAAAGTTAAACTACTCTGTTTTAAAAAAATGTATTTCGACATTTATCATTTTATTTAAAAATTTATCATTTTTTTTAAATATTCATATTTTTAGTTGAAAATTGAATTATTTTGTTTAAAATTCTTCTTTTTGATAGAGAATTATTATTTGTGGTTTGTTAGTCCAACTGTCTTTTTTTTTCTTTGTTTTTTTTTTAATTTGAAAATCTCTTTTTTTGTTAAAAGTTAACTACCAATAATAATATTGTATTTATATTAATTCATTTTATTTAATATTTTATGATTTTGTTAAAAATGTAACTATTTTGTTGAAAGATTAACTTTGTGGGTTAAAAATTATATTTTTTTGTTGCAGTTCAATCTTTCATGTTTGAAAATTCTAATATTTGGTTGAAAATTCATTTCCGTAGGTAGAAAATTCAAGGATTTTGTTAAGAAGTCGTCTTGCTCGAAAAGTCAACTATTTGTTAAAAAATTTATTTATTTTGTTGAAAATCTAAGTATTGTGTTGAAAATTTGACTATTTTGTTATAATTCAACTTTTTAGGTTGAAAATTAAACTCTTTTTTGTTGAAGTTTAATCTTTTTTGTTTGAAAATTCAACTATTTGGTTGAAAATTCATCTTCGCATGCAGAAAATTCAACTATTGTGTTGAAAATTCAAGTATTTTTTTAGGAAGACGTCTTCGTCAAAGATTGTTTTGTTGAATATTAATCTATTTAGAAAGAAAACTCGTCCTTTTGAATTCAAAATTCATCTTCTTTGTTGAAAATTGAACTCTTTTTGTATGAAGTTTATTATTATTTTCTTTAATTTAACAATTTAGTTGTAAATTAATCTTTTTAGGTTAAAATTTAACAATTCAGGTCAAATTTTGACTATTTTTTTTCAAATTTGTCCTTTTGGATTGAAAATGCATACAAAAGATCTTTTTTCTTTTAAATAAGAAAATAAATTTGAAATCTTTTTTTTGAAAAAATGAAAAATTGGTCAGAGAAAAAATCAGGGAATTTTAAAATTAAGTTTTGTGAGTATCCTGATATTAAGATTATTTTACGTATGCTATACGGAGCTCAGAAAATTTTACATTAAAAATAAATTATACAAATACGAAATAAAAACTGCTATATGATTATAATTTTTGAAATAGCATCATTTTAAGTCCTTTAAGTCAAATATTTTTTTACTTAAAAGGTTTTGAATTCAAAGGAAAAGGGACAAGGTACATGAAAGGGAGAAAGTATAAGAATTTGATTAAAATAAATTAATGAACAGTAAATTAGTCATACGAAAATGGGAAAATAGAAATGGAAATTAAATTAAGTTAAATCAAATCTTTTGAAAACAACGGAAATGGGTCAGTCTTACGAAAAATTCTGAATTAGTAGACCATTCTTTCCTATGATCATAAATTATAGGGGGAATTAGTAAAAACAGGGAAATTATCCAAAATGTAGAACAACTACATAATTTTTTTAAAACATTTTGTAGGTTTCTAATTTCTGTTTATAATGCATGTAATTTAGAATAATTTGACATATAAATTATTATTGCAGGTATACACAAGAAAAAGCTGGGCTCATTTTAAGTCGGATGCATGGAAAAGAAATGAGTATATTGAATTAAGAAAATATTGGCCTGAATACGAACGACACAATATTTTCTTGATCTTAATTTTCTCTAATTTTATTAAGTACTTATTATTGAGACGAAACAAATGAGATGCATCATTTTTCAGTCAAAAAGTACCTTAATTGAGTTATTAAACAAAAGAGAATGACAACAGTTCTTTTGTGTCAGAAATATCAGTCAGATATCGGATATCAGCGCTGATATAATAATAAGTCTCTATAAATTTTTAAATATTGATATTATTATAGAAAGTAATTATAATATATTTCATTATTAACTATTATCTTAAAAATTAGACAACTTGTCTCAAGAGTTTTCTCGCAATGCAATTAAAACGTGAATGTCACTCAACAATAATCATTGTTTTATCAAATTCAAAATAACAGCTGGGCTTCTTTTTCAAAGAATGCGGAGTTTCAAACGAAGTAATGTGCGCTATATGTCAAAAATTAATGTACTCGACTTCCGATGTTAACATTAAAAGTCAAGAATGTCAGTTCTCTATTTAAACAGTTTTTCGTTAAAAATCAACCTTCAGTTCGTTGCCAGGAGATCTTGTTTTTAAATGAAAAACGGAAAAGCTGCTTACTTAATCATTATTTCTTTACTTAAATCTTGAAGAGCTTACAAAGAACTCATTGCACGTGCTCTCCCGATGAAAATATATACAATTGTTTACGCCTTTGCACGCAGACAATTATTTATAAACAACGCGTTTTCGCTAAAACCGCTTTATTATACATTTCCGGATACCAATATATTTACCCATGTACTCCTCATTATTTTAAATTCTGCGTTTAGTTTCAAACCAATTTAAGAAAGATTACAACGCTCTGCATTTAAATTGTGATATATATTCAATATAAATGTTTTTAATTTTTTGTTGAGGAATACTGCCAATTGGAATAGCCGCAATGGTGGGAGGTAATTACATACATTTCATAAAATAGTGTTACTGATTGTATGTCAATAGATAAAAGATTATTAACTGCAAAAAGTGATAATACTATTTTTAATTAAGTGGAGCATATTAGTCACAAGTTAGTCTTTCACAAACTCTTTAGATACATTTAACCAATGCCGATTTCTGTAAGACCTCATTTTCCTTTAATGGATAACCTTGTACTGCTTCACCATAATATTTTCTCAGACATTGCGTTTGCTGACAGTCTCTTGGACGATTGGTACTATAATTGCACTTTTCTCGTGATTGAAATAGCATATTGTAAATAACAAATTTTAAATAATCTTCATATCTCGAAATATAATAAAGGCTTTGCAACAGGTATTTACGTTTTCAACAAAACATTAATGATTGAAGTGGCTAGACTCTAATTCCGAGTAAATGGGTTACATGATAATAATACGATAATGGCACTATCTCATCGAAAGTCATGCAGTTCAATAACGCGTTTATACATGTTTCAAAAACGTTTATTTTTAAATATATTTCTTTTTTTTTTGATGACATTATTTTTTAGACATTAAACACAAAGTTAAGTTGCATAAGTTACTTGAACTTGCAAATCTCCACGATTTCTCACTACATAATTGGCAATTTGTATTCACTATTCATTATTTGTGTTGCATACTTTATGACAATTTTTTATGGTATATGTTGAAAGCAAAGTAAAGATGGCCTTCATAAAACTATCGGAGACAGTTTAATCTTATTCTTTTCTTATTAAAAAAGTGATGTATTGATATGTCTAAACATTTTGCAATCTTTGTTGTTAAAAGCCTGATTGGCTTTCCATTATTTAAAGTTGTTTTACATTTAAAATTCGAAATTTTGAGAATTCGGTCTACAAATAATACCTTATAAGAAAAATTAGAGGTTAAGTTAAAGCTTTCTAATTATCAAATAAATTGTCGAAAGTATTATACATATTTTATGTTAGTGGTTTTCGCATTGAAAATTGGCATTTTTAAAGAAAAATCACAATCAAGATTCCCAATCTTCAAAGATTTTAAAGATGAAATTTTATTAACCATTCAAGATTTTCAGTTTTATTAACCTCATTTACTAGAAATTAAAAATTTTAAACAAAAATCATTAGATTTTAAAGTTTCATAATTTTTTAACAATTTCAGGTAATTTTAGCATAATACACCAACAAATTTTATTTCAGAAAAAAATCATTATAGTTCGAAAAAGATTTGAAACTTTTGAAGAGTTTCAGGTTATATTAACATTTATCACAGAGAATAGGCTATTTTAAACCTAAACGTTAAATTTTGAAGAAGCTTTACAATTCTGAACAGTTTTCTTTTTTGTTTAGTGTTTTTTGTTGGAAATTGAGATTTTGAAGATTTACAATTTTCGAACTATTATTTAAGGTTATGTTAAAAATTTTCACCCCAAATTGTTTATTTTAAACAAAAATTTCAATGAAGGTTTACAATTTGGAGCAATTTTTTTTAATGCTATGTTAGTATTTTTCGTCGAAAATCGCTATTTTTAATTAAAAAAATTATCAGATTTTTCAGTTTATCACGCAGAGTTATGAAACCACAATTTTTGTACATTTTTTAATAATGTTTACAAGAGTATTCACAATCTCGAACAATTTTTGGTTAAGTTATGTTTTTGTTTTTAATATAAAATTTCTATTGTTAATAAAAAATCATCATACTTCATAGAATATTTACAATATTGGGAAAAAAATAGGTTAAGATATCAATTTTCATCAATTATCAACAATTTTTTCCTTACATTTGTTTTATATTATATTATTTTATAGGTAATAGATTCTATGAAATAAAGCAATTTATTATTAATAAGGGATATAAGTCTTTTCCCTATCCCCACCTGTGTAGTAATAGTCCTATTTATTTTTAAACTTACATAATTATGTATTATAATTCATTTAGTATTTTAAAACACAAATTAAAAATATTATTCATTAATTTTTACTGTTAAAATTAAATTTTTTACATCAATAATATAGAGCAAGACATACTTTTAATACTATAGGTGCATCAATAAAAATAATAAGATGCATCTGTATGATATTGAAGCACTTTAACCAATTATTCATAAATAATGAATTAAAAAATAAAGAAAATAATATATCGTTGCATAAATGTCACTATAAAAATGCAAGAAGTGCTTAAAAACATTGAAAATCCTTTAAAAATAAACATGTTCAAAAAAAGCTTGAAGATAAAAGATTTTAGAACGTGTGGAAAATGTGTAACCAGTGACATAAGTTGTCGCAAATTTTAATTAAAAATCTTATCAAAACAAATTTACAAATGTTTATTCTACCAATTTAAAACTTAATAAGTGTTGTTTAAAATTTGGATTCAAATTATTAATTATAGCAATGCCAAAATGAAAAATATTGGAACGAAGTATTTTATGATGAATACCACGATTTAATTAGTATTTTATTAATGATGAAGTTTGTAAAATAGGAAATATTCTTGATTATAAAAATTATTATAAACTCATACAAATTATTTATTTAACAAATTATATTTTTACGGACTTTTTAGTCACTGTAAATAGATTTTCAACGACCTAAGTATAGGCAATTTCTTTAAAATAAATTCTTTTATTATTTTGTAGATAATAAATACTATAAGAGTTGGTACAAGTCAAGTAATAATATTGTTAGAAATTTATTCTTTTTGCTTGAAAATTCAACTGTTTTTTTCATTCATTTTTTTTTTTAATTCATCTATTTTGATAGAAGTCGCATCTTTTGGGTTAAAATCACAACTGTTTGGTTGCAAATTATTTTTTTTTGCCGCCGTGGATTTAAATATTTTATTAAAAATTCGTCTTCTTATGTTGAGTTCAACTGTTTTTGGTTTAATATTGAAATTTTTTTGGTTAAAATATCTACTATTACATTCGTTGTTGAAAATTTCTCTTCTTCAGTTGAAACTCTTTATTTTGTTGAAAATTTCTTTATTTTCTTCAAGATTCATATTTTGCGGTACAATATTATTCTTCTTGTCGAGTAAGACATGTTTTTGGTAGAAAATCCTTTAAAAATTGTTTTGTTAAAAAATTATCTTTCTTTATTAAAAAATAATTTTTTAACTGAAAATTTAACTATTCCATTTTCGTTTCAAAATTGATCCTATTTATAGAAATGTAATCTCCATGGTCAATAATTCATCTGTTCAGTTGAAACTTGATCTTTTTGGTTAAACATTGATTTTTTAATGAAAATTTTACTATTCTATTTTTGGATGAAAAATATTTTTTAGTTGAAAATTCATGTATTTTGTTGAAAATTTGTCTTTTTAGTACAACATTCATTTTTTGTGCGAAAAAGTAAACACATGGTTAAAAGTTTATTTATGGTTGTTTGAAGATTCATCTTTTCAGTAAAAAATTCATTTCTTTAACTGAAAATATAACTGTTTTATTTTTTGTGGAAAATTTATCTTTTTTTATTGAAATTTAATCTTTTTTGTTAAAAATACAATATTTGGTTAAAAATATATTGTTTGATGATGCATTATTTTTGTTAAAGATTAACTTTTTTAAGCGAAAATTCCTCAATTCTATTTTCTGTGGAAAATTTATCTTTTTTTTTTTATAGAAATTTAATCTTCTTTGGTTAGAAATTCATCATTTAAGATAGAAATTAAGGTAGAAATTAATTTTGTTGTTTGAAAATTTAACTTTTTTTGTTAAAGGTTTGTTTTATTCAGTAGAAAATTATATCTTATATCTTGGTCTGTTTTGGTTGGGGATTCATCCACTTTATCGAAAATTCTTATTTTTTGGTTTTAATTCAATTGTTTTTTTTTTATCTAAGATCAATCACTTCGGTTGAAAATTTAATTATTGTTAAATTTATTACTATTTTGTTGAAATTATTAAAATAAATTTAGAAACACCCATTTTTTGCATTAACATGATTGATCTCCTATAGGTATATGATTGTTTTTATACCTAAAAGAAAAATGTAGAACGGTCAGGGCAAATAAAAAATTATTCAAGGAATTTCGAAATTGGGACTTTTTTGTAACCCTGTACTATGAAATACAATAATTTTGTATTAATATTAATTTTATATTGTAATTTAATAATTTCACGAGACAAAAGAATAACAATCGTGCGCCTGTTTGTTTTCTAGTTCTCTTAAATACTGAATCAGATCTTTACAAGGATACAAAACAAGAAATTATAAAAATAAAAATTCCTGGAGTTAGAAACTTCTCTTGCGACTTGAACCTCGAATTCTATTGACCTGGCGGTTCGATCGCCGTAGGAAGTGGAAGCCACGCGAGTCCAACGAGGATCCATACATTTTCATAAATCAGTATGGAAAATTAATGCAAACGATGACTTCTGTGACCTAACATGGCCGAAGTTACTGAGGGACGTCTTGTGGAATCGCAGCTTTGTGTTGAGTTTCCAGTCGGGTACGTCGACGCGTGAAGATAGTCGCCGGATTTTAGGTTAGGTTTATGTGTGTCCAAGGTAGTACCTAGGTTAGGAACGTGTCTTGATCAGCTGGTTCGTTTTGCGGAGTTTTCACTGCAGAAGATGGCGCGCAAAAAAAAGAAACAACCCAGGATGATCTCTGTCTTCATCCCGGATGACGTACGAAATATTCCATTAACTTAACAAGCAACTTCACATTTATTACAAAATTATCATTCAAAATGACACCTCGACCATCTTCGAATTGATGTCACTGTATTACCATTTCTTACGTGAAATTGATTTATTTATAAATTATTTATAAATTATTTATATTGACTAACAAGTGGAAATTTATTTAGGACTAAGAATAGACTTTCCTTAAAATTGTGTTTATTTTGTGAATTAATTTCTTTTTTGTGTTTTTTGTTGCAGGTACGTATTAAACGATTTGTTCGTCCCCTACTCTTACTTGATGTGAAATTTCTATATAAGCGGTTTAGAGGTCGTTTGGGATTTTCATTTTATTTTATTCCCTTCAAGAAGCTATGAAAACATGTGACTTCAGATAATCTAAGTAATTTGGTAAGTTTTGTTTTTACTGCACTGTTTTTTATTGACTTCCATTTAAATCTCCATTTCAAATTAACCTTATACGTCAATACGAACCTTTATTAGTTTTTGTTACGGAATTCCCATCATTCGAAACCAGTTTGTTAGCAATGTATCAATCCTATATTTTAGTATAATTTATACTTGTTTTCCAAACAACCATTTTTTACAATAATAGCATTTTTTAAATTATTTGTTAACTAAGTTTTTTTCAGTATCAAAGTGAACTTTTTCCAGAATCTACAATATTGTGATTCGCTTGGATAAAACTGATGATGTAACTGCAAATAAAAACCATTATTTTTATTGGACAAATGTTAAAGCTTAAAAAAACGTTTATTTAAACAATTTTTTTGCAATTGGATATTTTATTACTGCCGATTTTACGAATTTTTGAAAAATTCTTGAATTTTATTAAGTGATGGCTTACTGGTTGTAGAAAAGTATTCTTTACAACTCTACTGTCTCAATTTTGCATGTGAATTTTTCTGTGACTGAAATCGTTAAAGCATTTTTGTTAAAGAGAATATTTTTTTAAACAAATAACTGAATTCTGAAAAATTCTGAAAATAAGTAAATATTTATTTACTTATTTTTAGCATTGGAAACAATAGAGTTGTAAAGAATGTTTTTTCAGATGAAATAAGCCATGATCTACTAAAATTCAAACATTTTTTTAAATTGGTAAAAAGCGACATGAATTACAGAAACTCACAATTTTGGGAAAATAACAAAATAGCAGCCAAATAAATGGGCCCAAAAATGCTTTTTCTTAAAGTTATGAACCAAGGATGACCAAAAATGGTGGCTGATTTAAAACTGAAAAAAAACTTTTTCCCCCAGTTCGTAACGCACTTTTAAACTTCGTAAAAACAAACTGCCTGAATTCAGAAATTACTTGATAATTTTAAGATTCTAAAATTTTTAAAAATACAAATGGCGGCAATTAAAAATTAAAAAATACCATTGAACCCCATTTTTCTTAAAATTCTGATATGGAGGACAATTTTCATTGTCAGATTCGAATTCAGCGACTGAAAACAACAGGAAACGGTTCCTTGTTTTTGAACAACCAAATCCATATCTCAAACTTGGATTAAATTCATAAAAACAGTGAAATTGTGTCAGTATTTTAATTAAATTATATGTAGATTTAGATTTGTCATTGGCTGCTGTGCCGAGAGAAAACAAACTTATTTAGGCATATTTACATATGCTTGAAATAGAAATATACGTAATATTCTTATATTTTGTATTAGTGGAGTCAAATTGGGTTTATACCTCGAAACCTAAAAATATGTATTTTAGAACTCAATTTTTTTTTAACTGAAAATTTTCAGATTCTTAATTTTGTAAATATTCTTTTAATAGAAAAATGGTTGTTTAAACATTTTTTGAAGTATAGTTTATGGAATTGATAGCCTCAGAATAGCCTCATATGGAGAAAAGTAAAAACAAAATTTTGCAGTAAAAATGTTATACTTTAAAAAATGATAAAAAATACGTAAAAATGGAAGAAATTTCTGTTTGAAAGTTTAAAATATATATGTGTTTTTCTAGTTTATTAAAAAGCGCAAAAAGGAAATTAAAAAAATTACAACATGTTTTTTTACATCTTCATTTAGAAACAATTTTTGAAATATTTTATTTCGACGGACAAATTTGCTGCTTAGTTTCTTCTCTCTAAGGTTTTTTCCTTCTAATTTCAACACCCATAAAGTTTACACGACCGAAATTGGAAAAAAATTCCCATATACAACAAATTCAAAATTTAAATATTTTGAATCGACTTTTCCAATGGTGAAAAATTTTTTGATTTTTTTTTTGTTGAATTTGTTTGTAATGCCACGAAGAAACTTTTTAATGCTAATAAGAATTAATATAATCATTTTGAGTTTTTTGGCCCCCTACTGATTATAAATTAATAATAATGCAGTTAAAATACATATATGCTTCATCCACAAAAAGGAAAACTGAAAAATAAATCGAATCTCTTTTTACTGAAGGATATTTATTGTTAAAGGAATCTGTATTATCATCAGAGAGTAACAGCCTTAACGTCTTTAGAGACTAGACAAAGCTATGAATTAAACATTTTTGTAAATTAAATTTTTTCTGAAAAAAGATCTTCTCCTTTCCATTAAGCTGCTAGGTAGATCGAGATAAGAATCCTTTTTCAGAAAGACAGGCATTTTTATGCCATGTGTTAGAAGTCAAATTTTTCAATAAATCTTTATTATCATCAGAGAATCACAGAATTTCCTAACGGCTTTACATACTAGATGGGGCTGCGAATTAAAAATTTTCAATTAAATGAATGTTTAAGATCGTCTTTCAGAAAAATTTTAGTTTCAAAAATTTTTTTTTCATAGCTCCATCTAGTCTGTAAAGACGTTCAGAAAAGTTTTAATTTAAAAAAAAGGATTTTTTTGATAAATTTCATTAAAAAATATAATAAATGCTTGTGGATGAATAATTTAGAATTAGATTGAGTAGCTAATTTGGTGTGTATATAATTGGATCAGTTTAATAACAACTGTGAAAAGGTAGATGGCGTTACATGTAAAAAAGCTAAAAATTATGATTCTTGAAGAAAATTCAATTTTGTCAAAAAGCTTTACTTGCTCCAATTACTGAGAAAGAAGCACACTAACTTTAATCAACATCTCAAAAAACATCTTCGTAATAATTTTCGGAAACAATTTATTTTCCATTTACATTATCATAATAATATACATTTTTTGGTTAAAAATGTTTTCATTCTGTATTTTCTTGTTCATGTCATAAAAAAAATATAATTTACCGCCTACACTGTAACACATACGTACACTTGTCCTTACTTACACTAACTTAATCGTATATATAATAATGAATAGTTGTTTGTTTACATAACTATATAATAATTAGCATTAATTTATGATTTTTCAACTTTTTTTTACATACTTTTAGCAGCGCGATGCAAAATGTTTCTAGCAAATATGTCTATTGAGCAAAAATAGCAACAAAAAAAGAAAAAAAAATTCGTTACAAAGAAATTTTTGAATTTCAATTGTGGTGGTGCTAACTTGACAGACCTCATGGAAATCCGTGGACCGATGTTGGATTCTGAGCTTTTATTTTTATCATCTAACTTGACTCCTGTATACGAACTTGTTTCATTATTTAAATTCATTATAATGAAATACTTGTCTCCTTGAATGCTCAATGCGTCAGTTTTTTTCTCTAAAAATAAAACTGACGAATTAATCTTGAAAGTTTTGAAGAGCTTGTTCTAAAGAAGAATTGTTTTGGAAACGTCACTTTTATTTATCACCTTTACGGCGAGAAACGAGTCATAAAGTCATCACTATTTCATATGAATCAGAGGAAATGAAGCTGACGCCAAAAAGCTATATGATATACTATATCGAATTCTCAAGAAAGCAATAATTCAAAGAGATGTCATGCTAAGTTGATGCAAGAAATTATAAATGAAGATTATAATAAATTCGTTAAGCATTTTATGAAATGTTGTTTATACTGAAAACATCAGCATAAAAATATTCGATAAATTAGACAATATTGAAAGGTTAATAACAAATACTGTGAAGCATATTTTCACTAAACAGAACAGGTGACCGCTGACCAGTAAAACTGGGAATTAGTCCGAAATTTTGAGGATCGGGAAGCAGGTGAAAAATTTTTCCAAAATATATTTTTATTGCAAATTCAACTATTTGGTTAAAAGTTCATCTTTTATAATCGGAGAATAATGTTTAGTTGAAAATTCTTCCTTTTGGGTTTGAGAGTCAAATACTGTCTATGAAAGTCGAATTTTTAACCAGAAAACTCAACTCTTTTGTTGAAAAATAATTTTTGCGGTTTAAAAATTCATATTTTTTGTTTGAAAATTTCCCTATTATGGTTAAAAGTTTCCCTAGTTTGTTAAAATTGCAATATATTTTCACTTGAAATCAATCGATTGAAATTTATTTTTTTTATTGTTGCGAGTGTTTAGAGACATTTTATTTAGTTTTTTTTTTTGCGCCAAAGAAAACATATCAAACAAATTTCGGCACTTGAAGGCTTTCTTGGGATCAAAATCAACTCAGGAAAAATGCAAGGATCAAAATCTAAAAACATTAAAAATTCGATCCAATTTTATTCTAGTTTAGATCCCCCATATATATCCGGAAAAAATTGCGAAATCTCTAGGCACTTTTCTAGGCTATTTTTCTCACTCACGTAACATAGATTTAAATCGATCGATACTCGGTTTCGAAACATTGCTGAAGCAAACTTGCGATTAATTTCGAACTATAATATCGAAGCAGTCATGATAAAAGTGATTTGATAGAGCGATTCTATCTGCCTGAGAGCCATCAAGAAGGCATCACTATCAAAAATATGTTTAGAAATTTAGTAGGTGACAGTGCATTCTCGGAAGCTGTAATTGAGGTTAGAAATTAAATTAGAACTTATTCTTAAGGGATTCATATAATTAATAATTATTAATATTTATGTATATATTTTTTAATATTTAAGGATGTAAATATATCTAAAACATAGTATCCACATAAAGTCAAAAAATTCCACCCTCAGAAAATATTTGACCTGAATGCA
>JAAAKG020101124.1:0-15884 GCA_010014905.2 Druon quercuslanigerum | reverse complement strand
TATATATTTATTACAAAGTGTATTTTATGACATAATTTGATTTAAAAAAGAATGCTCGAGATATTTTTTTCAATCCAACCTTATCTTTTTAAGGCTTTAATTGTTTGATTAAAATAAATAGGAACAATGAGTTTAATTCAAATATTACGTAAGAGGTTTACCTTGATCTGCGATTCTTTCAGAGAAACATCACAAATTGAGAATATTTTCACGAATTTTCAGTATATTGACTTTTTTTACTTTGAATGATGTTAATAAAAAAGTGACTATAATAGGGCGATTTTCTAAATACTATAAATAATAATAATAATAAAAAGACTGACTACAATGAAGTGATTTTTAAAATATTTTAAATGACTATAACTGCCTTAATTTTTAATAAAATATATTTATATTGTAGGTCAATCGATTCGCATTTAGGTCAAAAAAATCATTGCATTTGACATTATTTAACTTGATGAATGTAAAATTAAACGAATTAAATTTTTTTCGAAATTGTTACCATTGCAAAGATTCCTTAATTAATATAACGAACTGTAGATTTATTTTGTCTTACGGTCCACATACGAAATAAAATAATTTGAATTAAAAAATCAACTCCATGTTTAATTTATTCAAAAAAACTTTTTTTTTTAAATCCTAATTAAATGTTTCGGTAAAACATGTATCATTTCGGACTAAAATTTTCAAAATAAAAAATATCAAATGTATCCATTTCTTATTAAAAAAATTATTGTTGTAGTGTCCTACAGCTTTATCTCTGTGTATTCCCCGAAAATAGTGTCTCAAAGTGTCTATAATCCCGCCTGTCTCATATTATATTTACCTTTTACTATTTCTCATGTTGCCTAATTATATACTTTTATTTCTCTTTATTCCTTTATAAAGTAGTTTTTTGGTTGTTTTCAAAGTCCTTCAAAGTAAATTATCATGTTTAATTCTTATTTTTTTCTTCCTGAAAGGTTGAATTGGATATATTGAGTAATTATGAAGCACAACCTCATATGAAATACACTTTAATTTTGTATTTTTATTTATTTACTTTTTTTTTTGTAATTTGAATTTAAAAAATGGATTTCACTTCCAAAGTTAGTGATCAGCTCATTTTAAGAAAGTTTTTTCGGTCCTAGGGAAGAGCAAAGTTTTTTCTTACAGATATAATTTCAACAACCTCATCTGGAATTTGTGTGTCAGGAAGGTTCATAATCCATTTGTATTTTTATTATTTAAAAATTTAAGAGTTTTATCGTTAAAACTAATCAGACGATTAATAAGTTATTTAGAGACAGAGTAACAAATTCTACCTTCTGAGACTTCTAATTTCAAAATCTTTGTCCCTATTTTCCTGCCAAATCAAATTAAATCCAATAAATCCTAAACCACATGACACCATTAGGTCAAGTCTAGCATTTCATACACAAAAGTGGTTACTAAAATGTGATAATTGTATGGAACTTGATTATTTCGATACCGTTGAAAAGAGTTCTCAAATTTAGAATATTCTTGATGAATATCCAAACTTGGTAAATATTGAGGCCAATAACGGGAGCGTTAGGATAGCAATGGAGCAGTGAAGCCATAAAGAAAAAGTTTCAGATTTTTTCAAGCAGAAACGGTTAATAAAAAGGTAGAACCCTTCAAATAGAATAGAAAAAAAGGAAGACTTAAAAAATAACTGTGCACATTATAGCATAAAGTTGATCAGATTTTATATTATTTTTAACGGAGTTTCGCATTTTTTACGAAAGATAATTTACGCTTGTAGAACTACGTCGACAGTGGCAGAAAACAAGAGGTAATTCTGATTTCTACTTTCATTCTAGCCCACAGCAATCTGGAAGATACAAAATCATGATCTTCGAGATGCTGCTTCGATTTTTCATTCAAAATCAGACCTACTCCTTGTCTTTTGGCAATTAAAGTTCCAGTCCTTTTAAGGCTATTTTTTTGTTTGCATGATTCTTTGTTTATATTATATGCCCAACTACCACCTTTATGCAATAAGTCTTCAATTCAATAAGAAGTCTTCAAATGTTTCAATGACTTTTAAGAAATAATAGAAAACTATTTATGAGATGTAGAATAAGGTCGCGTAATATTTAAAAACTGAGTCGCAGAAAAAAAGTCGAGTAATTCTTATGTAAAAGTATTTTATGAACTAAGCAATCTTTTTTGACAAGTACTTTAAAGGTTAATAATATTTTAAAGAGTTTTTATAGATTTTACATGATAGTCGAGGAATTTGAAAGAGATAGGATTTGAAACAAAATTTATTACATTTCAGTATAAAGTTGATCAGATTTTATATTATTTTTAACGGAGTTTTGCATGTCTCGTAAAAGATAATTTGAGAGACAAGAAACCAAAAAACTGAGACACCTCAGCTTGTAGCACTTCGTCGGCAGTGGCAGAAAACGAGAGGTACTTCTGATTCCTACTTTCATTCTAGCCCACAGCAATCTGGAAGATATAAATCATGATCTTCGAGATGCTGCTTCGATTTTTCATTCAAAATCAGGCCTACTCATTGCCTTTTGTCAATTAAAGTTCCGCTCCTTCCCGAGGCTATTTTTTGTTTGTATTATTCTTTGTTTATATTATATGCCTAACTACCACCTTTATGCAATGAGTCTTCAATTCAATAAGAAAAGTCTTCAAATGTTTCAATGACTTTTAAGAAATAATAGAAAACTATTTATGAGATGTACAATAAGGTCGAATAATATTTAAAAACTGAGTCGCAGAAAAAAAGTCGAGTAATTCTTATGTAAAAGTATTTTAAAAGCGATTTTCTCTAAAAAATACTCTAAAGGTTAATAATATTTTAAACAGTTCTTCTAGATTTTACATAACAGTTGAGAAATTTGAAAGAGATAGGATTTAAAAGATAATTTTGGACGTTATAGTATAAGGTTGATCAGATTTTATATTATTTTATACAGAGTGTTGCATTTCTTGCGAAAGATAATTTGCGCTTGTAGCACTTCGTCGGCAGTGGCAGAAAACGAGAGGTACTTCTGATTCCTACTGTCATTCTAGCCCACAGCAATCTGGAAGATATAAATCATGATCTTCGAGATGCTGCTTCGATTTTTCATTCAAAATCAGGCCTACTCATTGCCTTTTGTCAATTAAAGTTCCGCTCCTTCCCGAGGCTATTTTTTGTTTGTATTATTCTTTGTTTATATTATATGCCTAACTACCACTTTAATGCAATAAGTCTTCAATTCAATAAGAAAAGTCTTCGAATTTTTCAATGACTTTCAAGAAATAATAGAAAACTATTTATGAGATGCAGAATAAGGTCGACTAATATTTAAAAACTGAGTCGCAGAAAAAAAGTCTAGTAATTCTTATGTAAAAGTATTTTATAAGCGATTTTCTCTAACAAATACTCTAAAGGTTAATAATATATTTTAAACAGTTTTTCTAGATTTTGCATTACAGTTGAGGAATTTGAAAGAGATAGGATTTAAAAGATAATTTTGTACGTTATAGTATAAGGTTGATCAGATTTTATATTATTTTATACAGAGTTTTGCATTTCTTGCGAAAGATAATTTACGCTTGTAGAACTACGTCGACAGTGGCAGAAAACAAGAGGAAATTCTGATTCCTACTTTCATTCTAGCCCACAGCAATCTGGAAGAAACAAAATCATGATCTTCGAGATGCTGCTTCGATTTTTCATTCAAAATCAGACCTACTCCTTGTCTTTTGGCAATTAAAGTTCCAGTCCTTTTAAGGCTATTTTTTTGTTTGTATTATTCTTTGTTTATATTATATGCCCAACTACCACCTTTATGCAATAAGTCTTCAATTCAATAAGAAAAGTCTTCAAATGTTTCAATGACTTTCAAGAAATAATAGAAAACTATTTATGAGATGTAGAATAAGGTCGCGTAATATTTAAAAACTCAGTCGCAGAAAAAAGTCGAGTAATTCTTATGTAAAAGTATTTTATAAGCGATCTTCTCTAACAAATACTCTAAAGGTTATTAATATTTTAAACAGTGTTTCTAGATTTTACATAACAGTCGAGGAATTTGGAAGAGATAGGATTTAAAACATAATTTTGTACATTGTAGTATAAAGTCGATCAGATTCTAGATTATTTTTAACTAAGTTTTGAATTTCTTGTAAAAGATAATTTAAGAGACGAGAAATCAAAAAACTTTGATACCTTAGCTAGTAGAACTTTGTTGACAGTCGAAGAAAACCAGAGGTAATAATAAATCCTGCTTTCATTCTGAGCCACAGCAATCTCGGAGATACAAAATCATGATCTTCGAGATGCTGCTTCACTTTTTCATTCAATATCAGACCTACTCCTTGCCTTTTGTCAATTAAAGTACCAGTCCTTTCCGAGGCTATTTTTTGTTTATATTATACGCATTAATGAGATTTAAAATACTAGTATTTAAATAAATAAAATAGATAAATGGAAAGATTCTCACACCAAATTCTAATTCAAAGTTACATTATCTGATATTCAAGGCTTATCTGGAGGATTAGGAAATTTTTTTAAAAATTTTAATATACATGTTTATTTCAAAAACACAAACACTTTAAATAAATATTTATTAATATTGGGTTTTAAGCAATAAAAACAAGCTGAAGTAGACATTTTTTAGATTTTTCGATATAAGAAAAGAATTGCACGGCTTTCTTCCGTTTTTTTATCGATTCCCCGTGTTGAAAAATTATTTTTCAACCTAAAATATAAATGTGTGATTGAAAATAAACCCTTTTTTTTGAAACTTTATATCTTTGGGGTTGAAAACTATATTTTTTATTTCATGTAACAATTTTGTAGGTTATTCGTCTTCTTTTTATAGAAAAAATCAATTTTTTAAATTAAAATGTAGCTATTCCTTTTTTTGATGAAAGCTGACATTTATAGTTTGAGAAACCAAATCTTCGGTCCAAAATTGATGTAATTTGTTGAAAATTCTTCTTTTTTGGTGGTAAGTTAATCTTCTTGTTATAAAATCTAATTTATTCTTGAAAAATTTGTAAGGAAAATGCTTGGTCTGAAAATATGACTTTTTGATTTAAAAGTTAAGCCTTTTTAGTGGAAACAATTTATTTTTCGTAGATAAAAATTCAACAGTTTTTTGAAAATTCAACTATTACCTAGAAAATTTATTTTTCTTTAAAATTCGTGTTTTCGTTTTAAAAAGGAAATTGAAATATTTTTGGATGAAAATTAATTTGGTTTTTTCTTTGACAAAAATGAAAATGTTTGGGTAAAATAAAACAATCTTGTTAAAAAGTCATACTTTTTGGTTATAAATATTTTAAAAATGCGTCTTTTTTAGAATAAATTTATTCCTTCTTGAATAAAAATAAACTTGTTCAGTTGAAAATTCAACTCTGTTTTAAAAATTTGTTCTTTTGATTTTAATTGATTCATTAAATATTTTGCTGTAGAAAAGAGAACTAAAATATTATTTGGATAATTTAACTTAAAAAAAATTTTTTATGTTATTGTCGTTGAATTAAAAAAGATATGTCTTTTTTTATTAAAAACTCATCTGGTTGAAAAATTAGTCTTTTTGGATTGAAGTTTCAATTTTATTGTTGAAAATTATTGTTTCTTTAAAATTCATATTTTAATCTGAAAGAGTCAACTGGATTTTTTTTTAAATTATGGCTATTTATAGAACTAAGAAAGCACTACAATTTATCCTGATGACTTTTTTCAATAAAAAGAAAATTATCAGAATAATGACTTTTAGAAGATTTTAAAAATTAATTAAAAATAAAAAATTTAGGCTAAGCAACAGACAATATGAAAAAAAATCAACAAAAAAAAACTTTGCTTTTTGAAAGCCATACACGAACATCATAACAACTTTTTAGATTTTTTTGGAATTTCAAATTTCAATGCACAAAATATAATTAAGAATGAAAAATTGCATTTTGTGTTTAAACTATGCAAGATACAAAAAAAAGATGATGGAAAATTTTTAAAAAATTAAAGTTTTGCAAAAAGGACACGTTACGAAAAAAATGATACAAAAAACAAAAAATAAATAAAGTTGTGGAAAAACGAAAAAAGGTGCAACAATAAATTTGAAGTCGAAAGTGTTTTATCAAAAAAAAAAGATATAAATTTGTTATAATTTATTAAATTTTAATCATTTATGAATAAGAAAATATCTGAATTATCTGAAATTCGACACCACGTCATTCAAATTTTAAACCAAATGACACAAAAAATTTAAAAAAGTCTTATTGAAAAATTATAGATTTTGAAAAATCCTACAAAATTTCTTTCAACGATTTTTGAATCGTAATCGTCATTTTATTTTTATTTATCAAAAATAGTATAAAGAAAATAAAAAATTTCAATATTACGCGAAACGAATCCAGCTAAGTAAAAAATCTAAACAAACAGTTTTAGCATATTTGGTTTTATCAATAAAAAATAATATGAGAACAAAAGTCCTATTTTTAGCAAAAAAATGCGAGATAAAACAAAATATCATAAAAAGGATTGTAGTTTTTAAAATTAAGTACAATTAACACAATAAAAAATTAAAAAAAAAAAGAAAAATTAAAACTTAATTAAGTACAAACTTATTTCTAATTTAAAAATTAAATATATAGTTAATAAATAATTGCCTGATAAATAAATTATTAAGCCTTATGAAAAATTGATATTATCAAAAAATATTACAAAAATAGTTTAAATTTCAAGCTTGGGGAGAGATAACGTTCAATCAATACCTGGAATATTTGCACAACTCTGAGCGTATATTGATATAACTTTTTGGTGAAAAATTCTCTTGATAAAATAAAATTGTCAAACCAACGCTATCTTAGTTTCTGAGGCTTTCATTTGTCACACTGAATAAATAAGAACAAAGAGTTTGTTTAAATATTACGTATCAGGCTCTCTATAAAACAAGTGCACAATTACGGGAAAGGGGTGGGGGGCTAATGAAAAATTCCATATGGATGCGTATTTGCCTGAATTTTTGAAAATCCTTTCAGGTCAATCATAAAAAAATGTTAAATATTTTTCATAGCCAGACTTTTCCAGTTCTTTTTCTATAATGTAAACTAATTTCACGTGGACAGAGGACAAGGACTTTTTCCGGGTCCCAGGGACCCGAACATTTTTTCAAAATATTTATTACACGGAATTAATTTCCCAATCTATTTTTTCAATACTGATTTATGCGAGACTCTGGAGCACAATACAAAAAAGTAAAAAATTGAGCTAAGTCTATTTAAAACGGAGATATGTCAGTTTGAAGTGTGCTCGGGTCTGCTGGACCCATTATCAATGAAACGGAAAATTTCAAGGTTCTAGCATTTAAAAAACTAATTTTTTTTTTTAATTATGAGTCTAAGATAAGTAAGATTTCACCTGAGCCCCCAACTACCTTTAAAAAGTAATTAACAGTGACGAGCCCCCCCCCCCTCCCTACCAAATACTTGAAATTCGATATTTCTTCAATTTCGATCATTGAATAAGAAATGTGAAGTTTTTAAAAATGTTTCGAAATTTCATCAGAATAAAGATGACGCCTATGAATATACTTATATGTAGGATTTTATTATCCCTTCCAATATTACACATACAAGTATATATATAGAGGTGGGAGATCTTGTAGAGAATATTCATTCGGAAGCTTCTTTGAAGAAAACCAGTATTCGGAATAATGAAGATTCTTTTTGAAATTTTGGTCATCGTGGTGGTGGTCTTCTTGAATTTTGCTGGTAAATATATAACACTGTAACATAATAGATATCTTTATCTCCTGATTAGAAAAGGTATAAGATTCGTGTAAGATTTGACTGAAAAATTCAACTTTTTGGATTAAATTCTTTATTTTCATTAAACTAAGTATATTTATAAAATATAAAATAAAATTTAAAATTGAACATTTTATTGAAAATACCCTTTTTTAGGTTGTAAAAGTACTTTGATAAGTAAAAATTTACGTTTTATATTTTTGGTCGAAAATGGTTCTTTTTTATGTAGAAATTTAAGTTTTTGTTAAGATGAACTATTTTTTAAAAAAATTCGTATTTTTTACAGGAAATTATTTTTTTTTTTAAATTCGTCTTTTTCAGCTCATAATTCAACTTTTTGATTGAAAATTGTTGAATTTGATTAAAAATTCTTATTTCTTTACAGTAAATTAATCTTCTTGTTTAAAAAATCATTCTTCTAGTTAAAAATTTAAATTTGTTGAACAATTCATCTTGTTTATATGAAAACGCATTTTTTTGTTTAAGAATTCTTGAATTTAGTAAAAAATTCTTTTTCGATAGCAAATTATTCTTCTTGGTTAAAAAATTTCTCTTTTTTTATAGTAAATTATTCTTTTTTCTTAATAATTAGAAAGCATTAAAAATACAACTTTTTGTTAAATCTGAACTATTTTGTTAAAAATTCTTGCTTTTTTTGAAAATCTTCTAGTTTATATAAAAATTGATATTTTTTAGTTGGTAATTCAACTTTTTGGTTGAGAATTCTGAAATTTAACTGAAAATTCGTATATTTGGTAGTCAATTAATCTTTTTGCTTCAAAATTCATATTTTTTAGTTAAAAATTTAGTTTATTTTTAAAATGCATTATTTGGTCAAAACTTCAAAAATTCGTTTTTTATTTTAGTGAATTATTTTTTTTTGTTTAAAAATTCACCTTTTTCAGTTAATAATTCAATTTTCCGTTTTCGAATTCTTGATTTTCGTTAAGCTATTTTTTTCGGTAGCAAATTAATTCGCAAGATTGGTATTTTTTATAGTAAATTAATTTTTTTTTACATTCATTTTTTTCAGTTTATAATTCAATTTTTTGATTGAGAATTCTTTTTTTTTTTTGGAAATTCGTACTTTTTACAGTAAATTGTTCTTCTTTTTTAAAAATTCATTCTTTTTAGTTGAAAATTTAAATTTGTTTTAAAATTCATATATTTATTTAAACAATCATTTTTTTTTAGAATTCTTGAATTTCGTAAAAAATTCTTTTTTATCGGTAGAAAATTACTCTTCTTGGTTAAAAATGTGTCAATTTTGCTTTAAAATTTAACTCTTCGGTTATGAATTCTGCAATTTTGTTAAAAAAAATTTTTTTTTATGGTAAATTATTATTTTTGCTTAACAAAAAAAAATTAAATCCAACTTTTTGTTAAAATGAACTACTTTGTCAAGAACTCTGATTTTTATTGAAAATAATATAGTTTATTTAAAAATTAATCTTTTGAAAGCTTAAAAATGCATATTTTTTAGTAGATAATTCAACTTTTTGATTGAGAATTCTTTAATTTTGTAAGAATTCTATTTTTTCGGTAGAAAGTTAATCGTTTTCGTTCAAAATTCTTGAGTTTTGGTGAAAATTCGTATTGTTTGATAACCAATTAACTTTTTTGGTTAAAAATTCATCTCTTTTAGATGAAAATTAAACTTTTTCGTTAAGGATTATATAATTTTGTTAAAAATGCATATTTTTTATAATAAATTAATCCTATTTTTTTAGAAATTCATCTTTTTTAGTTAAAAATTTTAATTTGTTTAACAATTTGTCTTTTTATTTGAAAAATCATTTTACTGATTAGGAATTCTTGAGTTTTGAAAAAAATACTTTTTTCGGTAGAAAATCATTCTTTTTGGTTAAAAATTTGTCTTTTTTGGTTGAAAATTTAACACTTGTGGATGAAAATTCTTCAATTTTGTTAAAAATTTGTATTTTTTTATAGTAAATTATTCTTTTCGCCTAACATTTAAAAAAAATTAAGAAAGCAACTTCTTATTAAAATTGACCTTTTTGGTTAAAAATTCATCCCTTTTAGTTGAAAATTTTAACTTCTTTAACAATTCATCTTTTTATTTGAAAAATAATTTTTTTGTTTGAAAATTCTTGAATTTCGTAAAAAATTATTTTTTTTCGGTAGAAAATTATTCTTCTTGGTAGAAATTTGACATTTTTGATTGAAAATTTCACTCTGGTTGGTAATTATGCATTTTTGTTAAAAATTTCTCTTTTTTATAGTTTTTATTAAAAATATTCTAGTTTATTTATAAATTCATCTTTTTTGGTTGGTAATTTAACTATTTGGATGACAATTTTGGGATTTTACTTAAAATTCGTATTTTTTGGTAGTCAATTAATATTTTTGCTTAAAAATTAATATTTTTTAGTTGATAATTTAACTTTTCGGATGAGAATTCTTGATTTTCATTAAATTAAGCATATTTATAAAAAGCATTTTTTGGTTGAATTTTCCAAATTTTAGTTGAAAATTTATCTCTTTATTTGGAAATTGAAGTTTTTTTATTAAAAATACCCTTTTTTTAGTTTTTAAAAGTACTTTGATAAGTCAAAACTTACGTATATAATTTTGGGTCAAAAATGGTTCTTTTTTATGTATTGTTTTTGTTAAGATAAACAATTTCGATAAAAAAATCGTGTTTCTTTTAAAAATTAATCTAGTTTAGTTAAAAATTGATATTTTTTGTTGAAAGTTCAACTTTGTGGTATAGAATTCTTGAATTTTATTAAAAGTTATTTTTTTCGATAGAAAATTAATTCGCAAGATTCTTAAGAAGAGTCGTTTTTTTATGATAAATTAATTTTTTTGTTTGAAAATTCATCTTTTTCAGTTCACAATTCAACTTTTTGGTTGAGAATTCTTGAATTTTTTTGAAAATTCGTACTTTTTACAGTAAATTACTTTTCTTGTTTAAAAAATCATCCTTTTTAGTTGAAAATTTAAATTTGTTTTAAAATTCATCTTTTTATTTAAAAAATAATTCTTTTATTTTAAAATTCTTGAATTTTGTAAAAAATTCTTTTTTTCGGTAGAAAAGTATTGTTTTTGATTAAAAATTGGTCATTTTTGCTTAAAAATTTAACTCTTTGATTGGAAATTCTTCAATTTCGTTAAGAATTTTTTTATAGTAAATTATTAGTTTCGCTAAACCAAAAAAAAATTTTAATCCAACTTTTTTATAAAATGAAATATTTCGTTAAAAAATCTTATTTTTATTGAAAATATTCTAGTTTATTTACAAATTAATCTTTTTTAGTTGGTAATTCAACTATTTGGTTGAGAATTCTTGAATTTTACTGAAAATTCGTATTTTCTTTCAGCAAATCATTCTTCTTGTTTAAAAATTTATCCTTTTTAGTTGAAAATGTAAATTTATTTAACAATTCATATTTTTATTTTGAAAAAATTTTTTTTTTGTTTGTTAATTCTTGAATTTCGTAAAAAAAATGTTTTCAGTAGAAAATTATTCTTCTTGGTTAAAAATTTAACTTTTTGGTTAGGAATTCTTCAATATTGTTTAACAAATTTTTTACAGTAAATTATTATTTTCGGTTAAAAAAAAATTTTTAATGAACTATTTTGGTAAAAAATCTTGTTTTTATTGAAAATATTATAGTTTATTTCAAAATGAATCTTTTTTAGTTGGTAATTTAACTATTTGGATGACAATTTTGGGATTTTACTGAAAATTCGTATTTTTTGGTAGTCAATTAATCTTTTTGCTTAAAAAATCATATTTTTTAGTTGATAATTTAACTTTTCGGGTGAGAATTCTTAATTTTCATTAAATTAGCTATATTTACAAAATGCATTTTTTGGTTAAATTTCTCAAATTTTAGTTAAAAATTCAACTCTTTATTTGAAAATTAAACTTTTTTATTGAAAAAACCTTGTTTTTAGGTTGTGAAAGTACTTCGATAATTGAAATTTTACGTATTCCTTTTTTGGTAAAAAATGGTTCTTTTTTATGTAAAAATTTAAGTTTTTGTTAAGATGAACTATTTTGATACAAAAATCGTGTTTCTTTTGAAAATTGATCTAGTTTAGTTAAAAATTGATATATTCTTCTTGTTTAAAAATTTGTCATGTTTGGTTAAAAATTAAACTTTTGTTAAGGAGTTCTTTAATATAGTTAAAAAAAATTTATATTAAATAATTATTTTCGCTTAACAAACAAAAATTTAACCGAAACTTTTTGTTAAAATGAACTATTTTGTTAAAAACTCTTGTTTTTATTGAAAATATTCTAGTTTATTTAAAAATTCATCTTTTTCAGTTGGTAAATCAACTACTTGCTTAGAATTCTTTAATTTTACTAAAAATTCGAATTTTTTAGTAGACAATTAATCTTTTTTCCTAAAAATTTATCTTTTTTAGTTAATAATTTAACTTTTTGGATGAGAATTCCCGAACTTTATTGAATATACGTTTTTTACAGTAAAATATTCTTGTTTAAAAATTCATCCTTTTTAGTTAAAAATTTAAATTTGTTTTACAATTCATCTTTTTATTTAAAAAATCACTTTTTTTAGAATTCTTGAATTTTGTAAAAAATTCTTTTTTTTCGGTGAAAAATTATTATTCTTCGTTAAAAATTTGTCTTTTTTGGTTGAAAATTTAACTCTTTGGTTGGAAATTCTTTAATTATGTTGAAAGTTTGTCTTCTTTATTGTAAACTATTCTTTTCGCTCAACAATTTAAAAAAAATTAAAACTGCACCTTTTTGTTGAAGTTGAGCTTTTTTGTTAAAAAATCTTGTTTTTATTAAAAATATTCTAGTTAATTTAAAATTAATCTTTTTTCATTGGTAATTCAACTACTTGGTTGAAGATTTTCGAATTTTATTAACAATTTGTATTTTTATAGTAAATTAATCATCTTGTTTAAAGATTCATCCATTTTAGTTGAAAAATTAAATTTCTTTAGTTTTGTTAAAAATTTTGAATTTTTTGATAAGCAATTAATCTTTTTCGTTAAAAATTCATCCTTTTTAGTTTAAAATTAAACTTTTTGTTAGAGAGTTAATAAAATTTGTTAAAAATGCGTGTTTTCTAATATAAACTAATCTTTTTGTTTAAAAACTCGTCATTTTTGGTTGAAAGTTCAAATTTTTTGTTGAGAATTCTTAAATTTGGTTAAATTTATTTTTGTCATAGTAGAAAACTAATCTTCTTGGTTAAAAAATTGTCTTTTTTAATTGAAAAATTAACTTTTTGACTGAGATTTCTCCAATATTGTAAATAATTCTTCTTTTTAATAGAAAGTTCTTCTTTTTTTTAACAATTTTTTTAGAAATAAAAATTAAACGTTTTGTTAAAATTGAAAAATTTTGTTACAAATTCGTGTTTTTATTGAAAATAATATAGTTTATTTCAAAATTAATTTTTTTAGTTCGTCATTCAACTTTTTGGTTAGGAATTATTTCATTTTGTTAAAAATGCATATTTTTTATAATAAATTAATCTTCTTGTTTAAGAAATCATCATTTTTGGTTAAAACTTCAAACTTTTTGTTGAGAATGCTTAAATTTTGTTAAAAATTATTTTTTTCTTGGTAGAAAATTAGTCTTTTTGGTTAAAAATTTTCTTATTTAGTTGGTCAATCAACTATTTGGTTGAGAATTTTTTACTTTCACTGAAAATTCGTGTTTTTGGTAGTCAATTAATCTTTTTGCTTGAAAATCATATTTTTTAGTTGATAATTCAACTTTTTGATTAAAAATTCTTTAATTTAGTAAGAAGTCTGTTTTTTTCGGTAGAAAGTTCATCGTATTGGTTCAAAATTCTTGAGGTTTGGTAAAAATTCGTATTGTTTGATAAGAAATGATCCATTTTGTTACAAATTCATCTCTTTTAGTTGAAAATTAAACTTTTTCGTTAAAAATTATTCAAGTTTGTTGACAATGTATATTTCTTATAATAAATTAATCTTTTTCTTTAGAAATTCATCCTTTTTAGTTAAAAATTTAAATTTGTTTAACAATTCATCTTTTTATTTGAAAAATTATTTTTTTGTTTAGGCATTCCTGAGTTCTGTAAAAAATTATTTTTTTTTTTGGGTAGAAAATTATTCTTTTTAGTTAAAAATTTGTGTTTTTTCGTTGGAAATTTAACCCTTTTTATTGAAAATATTGAAGTCTATTTAAAAATTCATCTTTAGTTGGTCATTCAATTGTCCTGTTTAGAATTCTTAAATTTAACTAAAAATGCGTATTTTTTGGGAGTGAATTAATCTTTTTTCCGAAAAATTCATCTTTTTTAGTTAATAATTTAACTTTTCGGATGAGAATTCTTGATTTTCATTAAATTAAGTATATTTATAAAATGAATTTTTTGGTTAATACTTCCAAATTTTAGTTGAAAATTTATCTCCTCATTTGCAAATTAAACTGTTTTATTGAAAAACCCCTGTTTTTAGATTGTGAAAGTACTTTGATAATTGAAAATTTAGGTATTCCATTTTTGGTCGAAAATGGTTCTTTTTTATGTAAAAATTTATGTTTTTCTTAAAATGAATAATTTTGATAAAATGTCGTGTTTTTTTAAAATTGATCTGGTTTAGTTAAAAATTGATATTTTTGTTCAAAATTTAACTTTGTGGTTGAGAATTCTTGAACTTGATTGAAAATTCGTATTTCTTACAGCAAATTATTCTTCTTGTTTAAAAATGCATCCTTTTCAGTTAAAAATTTAAATTTGTTTAAGAATTCATCTTTTTATTGGAAAAATAATTTTTTTGATAATTCTTGAATTTCGTAAAAAATTCTTTTTTTTAGGTAGAAAATTATTCTTCTTGGTTAAAAATTTGTCTTTTTTGGTTGAAAATTTAACTCTTCTGTTGGGAATTCTTCAATTATGTTGAAAATTTGTCTTTTGTTTTTTAACAATTAAAAAAATGAAAAATGCAAATTTTTGTTAAAATGAACTATTTTGTTAAAAACTCTTGTTTTTATTAACAATATTCTAGTTCATTTAGAAATTAGTCTTTTTCGGTTGGTCATTCAACTATTTGGTTGAAAATTCTTGAATTTTATTGAAAATTTGTCTTTTTTGTATTAAATTAATCGCCTTGCTTAAAAATCCATCTTTTTTAGTTAAAAAATTAAATTTTTGCTTAAGAAGTATTTAATTTTGTTAGAATTATATTTTTCGGTAGAAAGTTTATCGTATTGGTTCACAATTCTTGAGTTTTGGTAAAAAATTGTATTTTTTGATAAACAATTAATCTTTTTGGTTAAAAAATAATCATTTTAAGTTAAATATCAAATTTTCTGTTATATAATTATTTAATTTGATTAAAAATGCGTATTTTTTAAATAATAAATCAATCTTTTTTTTTTAAATTCGTCATTTTTGGTTAAAACTTCAAATTTTTTGTAATGAAAATTCCTAAATTTTGTAAAAACTTATTTGTTTCATAGTGCAAAATTAATCTTGTTGGTTTAAAATTGGTATTTTTCAGTCAAAAATTTAACTTTTTGGTCGAGAATTCTTCAATTTTTAAAAAATTTGCCTTTATATAGTAAATTATTATTTCTGCTTACCAATTCTTTTTTAATTAAAAATTTAAGTTTCTGTTAAAATTAAACAATTTTTTTTTAAATTCGTCTTTTCTATTAGGAACAATTTGCTTTGTTTAATAATTTTTATTCTCAAGTTTTCCGACAATTTATGTTATTTATAACATTTTTATCAGGGAAATTATATAATTTAAAAAATAGCTAATGTGAAACACTATGGTCAAGATTATTCCACTAAAAATTAATTAAATAGTTCACAACATAAGAAGCCTCAGGCAATTATTTTCATTGAAAAAATCAAATTATTATTATTTTTTATTATTTTAAATGTGAATTTTTTCGTTTCTTTTGTTTCTTTTTTTTATGAAATTACGTAGAGTTTAAAAAAAATAGTACAATTCTTAACAAAATAAATGTATTCTGTTTTTAATTAAAAATTTCAGTTAAAATGTATAATTTTTCTGACAGAAACAATAAATTTGAACAAAAAAACCATTATTTTATTAAAATAAAATATTAAAAAAATTTGAACGAAAATTTAAATTTAAGGAAAAATAAATTTCGTTATAAA
>JAAAKG020101113.1:0-15885 GCA_010014905.2 Druon quercuslanigerum | reverse complement strand
TCTTACTGTAAACAAGTGAAAGATTGCTTTTATATTCAGACCTGCTGCAATAGCAAGTGTCTATTTTCGTTAATTATAGTTAAAAAGCATATAGTATCTTTACTCCACACAGAAGCAAGATAGGAGATACGCGATCCCGATTTCAACAAAATCATTTTGAAAATATTATTTTTAAAAAAACCTGCTAATTAACAGGTTCGTCTGCAAAGAATTAGCAGCCCCCAGCTCAACATATCGATGGCCTCGATTGACTCCCGAAAAGCTTTTGATTCAATCTTTCACAGGCTTAACATCTGTCTCTTGGAAAGCTTAAAGGTTCATCCAAGCATAGTGAGATGCATGGAAAGTTTGAAGCCCCTTTGAGAAACTAGATTTGCTATCTCATCTGTAAATTATAGCGTGACAAGGAAAAACGTCACTATTTAGAAAGGCGTCTTTTAAGGTGACAATCATGTATTATATAGGTATGACCTGAAGATAAATGCTTCTGGTGCAAGGAAACCTTAACTTCCTTTTAATATCGTCAAGGGATATGCACGAGAGGAAGATGATGCGTATTCCTGAGGACTTTAAGCTTGTTGATATACTGTTTCATACAAAATGTGACACTGGAGATCAATTTCATTTCGATTGCAGATACCTTGTTCAACGTCGATAGATTTGAAGACCAAATCTCTCAAAGAAGATGCATCTATCTGCTTCTGAGAGACAATATCACTGACGTTCGGCCTTGAATACGACTATGAGGCACGCCCAGGTATGTATGTGTTTTTCCAGTTTTTAGATGTCTAATAACACTTACATCCACAAGCATAGGTGTACTTCTTGACGATATTTAAAGTACTCTGAAGTTTGCGTTTACCAGAAACATAGATCTGCGGGCCATCCATATCAAAAAACATGAGTGACGTTATTCTCGTGATCATTACTATCTCCAGAGAGGTCTTCAGAAGAATTTCGTAGTGTGGGAGCTAGAGACAGAACTTTGATGTAAAAAAGCAAAGGTCTCCAACAGGCAGATGATTCGTCTATGAGAGGTTAGATCGAAGTTTTTGGTAGTGAATCTAGGCCACTAGGCCACAGGTTCTCTCGGCATCCTGCTACACCTTTTATCGAGCCATAATGTTCGTAAATCTCTCTCCGCAGAGGCTCAATTCTTTGAAAAAGTCTGTTGTTTTCGACAGCTATAAAGATCTTATATAGTGTGTTCAAACAAGTTATTGGCCTGTCGTTCTCTGGTTTTAACAAGCTCCTTTTTTGGCAGGAGTATAGTGCGTCCTAGCACCAGGGACTGCAAAATGGGCGTTTTAAACTTTAAATATGAAGTTACTATGCGTGCCAGATGTCAGTCGTTGTTGGGCCTACGAGCAGCTAAGGAAAAGGTTCGTCCACGCTTGTAGAGCCCCACAGGCAGGGATTAACCAGCGTACTATGAAACGTCGCCCGATATTGCAGAGTCACCGTTTAAGAAACCTCTCCTAGGCGTCGAAAATATTGGCGCATGCACACTGCGGTTCTTTATCCTTTTTATCCCGTGAAAAAAGAGACAGTGTGAAATTGCGGAAACGACGCCATACAAAATTATCAATCACAGCTCAAGCAGATGACTGCTACTTCAATCATATGTTTGCACGACTCAATTTCAGGTGACCCTGCAGCCTCCATAAAGACCTGCCCAAAGCTGCTTGTGATATAATATATAATTCTCAAAATCAAATAAAACTTTGTTTGCAGAGATATGATATTTGGCACAAATACCCCTGATATAAGCAGAATAAAGTAAATCTAATCTTAAAGCCAAAATATGGGTCGTTTCAAAAAATGACGTCTATCAAAATGACAATAATCACATTTTGTACTTGCAAAAAATAATAATTAGATGATTTGCGTGGATGAACCCAAAAGTATTTAATGTTTATAATTAAGAAAAATATATATAGGATAACGTATACGAACCTGTTTATGACTTTCTTCTAAGTGTTTCATTAATACCGCAACCACCACATTAACGAGAACAAATTGAGCCATTAAAACAAATATTACAAAAAATATCGGAGCAATTATTGAGCTAACACAGCAATTTCGAACACAGTCTTCAGAATCATCGCAATTATCTCGTAAAGTATCTTTCATAATACCATTCCAGTTGTCACCTGTGGCCACTCTAAATAAAGTCAGAAAAGCCATCCCAAAATTACTAAAATGCGCATGCTCTCCTAAGCCTTGACACGGCATTTCGTCACTGCATTCTGCAACAAACAGTACACTTATGTTAAATTGAAAACTTATTCTTAACTAAGCATCCTGATCATTACAAGAATGACACATTAATAATTCCGAATATCACAACTACACATGAAGCCAGATCTTCTAATTACAAATTACTCCTGGAGCAAACCGCTACGGTTATTCTTATTAATTACACTTGAGTACTTTAAGCTTCTATGCGGTTTTCGTAAATGATCCTTTAAGTGTAGTTGAATATGAATTTAGTAGGAACCAACTATTTATTAACTTTGGTAAATTATCCATTACAATTTTAGCATTGTAAGGCTCTATACTACCAATATATTAACCGCTTGGTAATAAAGACAGAGCGTATGCTTTCAAAGTAATATCGCCGTGCGAGAAAGTTTTTCACTTGACCGTGCTATAGCTACAAGAAACCGTTGTTATTTCGGTATAGGTGTCAAACGCCTTAATATTTTCGTCTAGCCTGTTTCATACGCCGTCTACATGGTATTCTCTTTTGCTACGAGAGGAATTATTTGGAAAAGGGTGGCACTTTCATTATTTTGAGATTAAGGCTGGTTAAAAAACTGTAATTATGATAGCATCACTTAATTCAATTTTAATTAGCTGAATAAATTCAATTATATGATTAGATAAAATGTAAGAGACGGATTTATAAAAAACGATTAATATTTTCACTTAGTGGAAATGTTTAATTGTCAACAAAAGTTCAAGAACCAATATACACAATATATTGCGGGAAATCAATGCCTAATCTAAAATGTATCTCCCGGTAGATTAATTTAACACCAGTGCTAAACAGTTTACACCTACTATCAATATCTAATGCAATAAAAATACACATTTTCAATGTTCGCGGCAAATAAGTGATGCTTTTAAAGCCCTCTTACGCATATCAGCGCAAGTATTTAGCACGGCTAAGACGACATATAGCAAATTCAATTTGTTGAAGCAAAATCGGTTTAAGAGGCTTTTCCCTTATCTTGTATGCCACGTTGTGCTCAGTGAGCCTATTTTGCCAAGAGAAAAGGTCAAATTTTGTCGTAAAAAATTACTGAAGTGCGCGAGCTAAGAGTAAGTGTTCGGACTCTACAAACTCACTTTTATTTCGCGAGTTCCAAAATTATCGTTCGAAATTGATCATGAGATTGATGTTTGATGATTGATAATGGATCATAAAATTGATCATAAGAAAAACTGTCATGAGGCGATATGCTTAGAAACAAGTGAATGGCCGAGGTGGTGTTAACGACGAGAAAACTTCAGTCACCACACTGCGAAGACTGCTGCTCAGACACGCACAACTTGGATTTATTTTTTTATATTTATACAGCCATATAAATCCGGACACTTGAGATTGGGACACTCTGTCTAAAAATTCATCTAAGAGGTTTTAAAGAGAAGAAAAGTATGTTTTGCAACTCGAGCTTCATGCACAAAATATTCTTCGCTTATACAATATCCGTATATCGATGGTTGCGGCGCCTGGGTGTGATAGCTTGAAATATAAAGGTATAAAAACGCTTGGCCGCCAAATCAAGCACAGCTGAAATTTTTTCAGTATTTAGAAGAAGGCACTATATACCAGAATACATAGAAAAACGTTGTCACACTCGTGGCCGAGATTGAAAAGGTCATTCCGGCTTGCTAAGGCTGAGCCTTTAAAGCGGACGCGGGCTTCTGCATCTATAGTGTCTTCATAATGGAATTATTCTAAATGTACCTTACGTCGACTTAAATGACAAAGATCTTCTCCTAAAAATGGTCAGGAACAACGAGATGATTGGCAAAGAAGCGTTCCTTTACAAAGCCGCGGAGCAGGAGGCTGAGACTTTTGGATAGATGTTTAACATCAAAAGTGAGGAAAATGCATTACTCCATCTAGATGCACCTTTTATAAAAGCCAAAGTGAAGAAAGCAGAGGTTGAAAAATTCCGCCAAAAGCTACTTGATAAGAAAATGCACGGAAACTTTTACAAAAAGGTAGAAAACAGTGCCTTACAAAAGAGAAAAAGTTTTCTATTCTTAAAATATCAGGGCCTTATTCAGGAACAGAGGGTTTCATTTTCGCATGTTAGTGCGTTCTAATTTCCACCTTTCCGCGATAGGTGCAGAGCGTGTCATGCACACACTGAGTACCTAGAACACATAATATCTGCGTGTCCCACCCACACGGGAACTACGTATCTCTACAGACATAATGTGGCCCTAAGAGTGCTAATTACTGCTAAGGAAAAGGAGAAGGAGGAGAGGTATCAAGAATTCAAAACGGAGCTGCAACGACTGTGCCGAAAATATTCGGTTAAAGTAATTCGCCTTGGGATCGGTACTCTCGGAGGTGCGAAACTATCACTGGTTCGCAACCTGAAAGCTATATCAGCCTGCCAAAAATATGCCAGGATACTTGCGAGACGGATGCTTCGTATCCTTGAGACACACGGAGGTTTCGCCGGCCTCTTGTTACGATTTCATCGTGCCCTGTGACCACCCATCTCACGGTCATGAGCCGTGGTTATAAGTGTGATTAACAAAGCTATTTTCAAACCTATTTTCAAACCTAATTTTAATTCCATTTTCATCTTCCTTAGTATTTAAATGCATGATTTAAGTCACGTTATTTCTCAGATTAAAGGTGTTGATGAGCGTCTTACCACTTAAGAGAAACAAGTGTACGAGCCGCAATGCATTGCGGCAGATCATTGTCCAATCATTCCGGATGAGTAATATGATTGATACCAAAAAAATTTAACTTCAGTCCTTATAAAGATGTCTACAAAAACGAGTGAATGATCTGTTTGGCTTAGAAATGGTCTTAAAAATGAATTTAACTTGTAATTCTAATTAACCGTCGTAGTTTTTCTGTAGCTATTCATGATCTGTCAAAATTAAAAATTTTATAACTGTAAATTTTAAACAATGGTCCTTTGAGCTGGATTAAAATCAGTACAGAAAAAAACCAAAGATAAGATGTTCAATTACGTAAAGCACACGAGCAAGCTAAAAAATATAAACGGTTGGTTCAGTTTTTTATTATTCTTTATCTAGAGGAAGAAATATCAAATTTTTCAACTGATATTTGGATTATTGACAACAAATTTAAATTTGGACCTAATTGATTTTTAACTTTCTCCAGCGGTAAGATGAAAACTTTAATTTATCTATCATGAGAGAGGCTAGTTCTGGCGAACTAAATAATTCATGCGGTAGTATTTGAGTGATGATTTATTTAAATTTTATTAATTATTACACAGTAGAAAATGTTATTTTGAAAATCAAATGCGGCTGCAATTCAAACTAAAGGACTTTCAGAACTTGACTGTAAATAGGTAGTAAATCAACGAGAACTAAGTGCTATTTAACATTGTGCTATAAATAAACTGAAATGGGCATTGTGATAAAACAATGACCGCGATACATTGACAGTCGACGTGTAAAATTGCAGCGTATTACCCTGGCAACTATTTCATCTATATAATAGCATTGCACCCAGGCGGAAAAATGATATATAATTTATATGTAATGTGATGTATTATATAGAATATTCCAAATATCTTCTAAAATACTTTATCTACGAAGAAATGGTTAGGACAAAGGTTGACCAGGACCGAGGTGAATATTTGAATTTACCATCAATTTTGACCTTGCGGTAAATTTTCAAGGTCAAATGGAGGTAAGAATAAACTGGTTACTGCTGATCCATCGCTTGACTATTGTGGATCGCTCCGGAAAATTTAAAAATGTAATTTTGAAGCATTAGGAACTTCTTTTATTTTTGAGGATTCCTAACTAATTAGTTATCAACTTACTTAGCATGTATGAAATGTATTTTTAAATTTTTTATTATGTAGATTTGCCTAAAGATGACCAACATATTCAGTCTAAACGTTGCATGTTGCAATATTTTTGCTTGAATTTAACAATTAAAGAAACTTGACTCGGATTAATCCCTGTACCTTTTTTATTTTATTGGATAGTAAGACCGAAATAATTGGACTTAATGTTCCTATTAAATAGATATGTTATTGACAGCTGTTTACCCTTTATTGATAGCGAGTGATGCTTAATCGATGGGATGTTTATTACTGACGGTCTGTGTTTTACGATCTGATATAAAAATAATATTATAAAAATTACCGACTTCTCTCTTTTTCCGATCAGTTGTAATAAAGTGTTTTATCAATCAATGGTAACTTCGCATGGTACGGAACCTTATAATTTTACGATATCAGAAATATTCATTACCAGCCTCATCTATTTACCAACTTAGCAAAGAACAGAACCTTAAAATGTTTGCTTAACAGAAATCTGCAGTACCTGACAGTTTTACTAAGTTAGCATAAAAAATAAGCTTAAAGTTACCAATATCTCGTTTTTACCGATTAATGTTGCAAGGCTAACGAAGGTAACTTATCAGGGACTCAATGTTACATTCAAGTCTAAAAAAGGCATATTATAAGTTTTCTATTTTTCTGAGGGAATTCGAGATTAAAAAAGGTGAAAAAACTGATAAGTATTTGCGAAAATAACATTTGTACATCAAAAGCAGAAAGGCAGCACGTTTTTCTGACTTCACTTTTCAAATTTAATTTATTTTTTGATTGACTTCCTATTTTGTGAAAAATTTTATTTGCTTACCAAGTCGTCCAAAGAGTTCAACGCCAAGAGCTGCGAAAATGAAGAATAACAAGAAGAACAGTAGTCCCAAATTACCAACTTGAGGTAATGCTTGCATGACAGTGTCTAGTAACGCTCGTATCCCCTTGGCCATTTTTAGCAGCTTTAGTACTATAAAACAAAAATAATCGTATACATTATAAGATTGACTTCTTTCTAATGGCCTGTTAACATATATTATATCGTTTATAATTCTTCGAAGCCCATTATAACACTCGCTTTTTTCAAAATGTTAGAAGTGCACCTGTCGCAGTTTCAAGCATACTCTGCACCACATTATTCGAGGCCCTCTTTCTCAAGAAGTAAAGGAAGCCTCTACAGTCCGGTAGATACGAAATATCTGCAGGGATGTTTAGGGGTCACAGACTTTTTAAAAGAAAATATTATTAGTAACTAGAGTACACTAATTTTGTCTGATTCTTTTTAAAGTATAACAATATATTAAAATTATGCGCAAGAAAAAAAATTATATTTGGACAATATATTCTCAAAACTGGACTTTTTCTTCCAATCAAATGTTCTTCGTGCCGATTAAGATTTACCAATGCGTCAGCTCGGAAGTAGATCAATGTCGGGAGGAACAATAATTAATTTTTGCTTTTACAGATGTACAAATCATGCGATGAGAAAATGGATTATTATGCGAGATAATGCACCGAAAATATACGGATTATGTGTTATACAGGCCGGTATCATTATGTAATTAGGTTCAGAAAGTTAAAAAGAATAAGTTTTAATTTTTATATTCTCATATTTTATTTCTATTACTCATCTGTCTTCATTGTGCATAATGTTAATATATTGTTAGCCTTTAAAAAAGATCAGTTACATTTTGTAAACTTTTATTTTCAATTACATTCATTGTAAAAAATATGGAAATACTGTAATAAAATAATTAAAACTCTAGTTGCTATTAACATTTTATATTTAATAGTTAGTTACCCCCAAGCACCTTCATAGATATTTAGTTTCTACGAGGCTACGTGACATCGCTAGAGGATTAAAAGCCACGCGCATCTGCTTTACTCCCTTTCACTCCCTTCAGATAAGAAATATAGATGGAAGCGGTTCATGTGTTCCCGAAAGGAATTTATTCTAGCTGGGCATGTCTGCTTTACCACAACCTGATTTGGCAGCATTTCAGTGCAGGTATAGCTCCGACTCAGTAAAAGACGCCCTGTCTTTATGAGCTATCTTGATACTGTGCTGGAGACAGCCCAAGAAATATCTCAGGACATGTAAGTGGTCGTTCGATTTTCATTAAATTTTGGAAAATCGTACTACATGTATATGTACTAAATTTAGTAGGAAATTACATTCCATAATGTGATATGATCTCTATTTTTTGATCTGTGGTGGAAAGCATGCTGTCCACTTCATCCCGGAGCCTGATAGTGAACAGGACTTAATCAACCCGTTTATGTTTGACTTAATCCCACTATTGAATCATTGTATTCCTCAGGATGCCGACAGGTAGGGTATAGTAAATGTATAGAGGAGTATCTAGTTCAAGATTCCTTTTGCTAAAATAGTTATGTGTAATACTAAAAAGCTTTTCGTGTCCGTGCTAAACTAGTAACGCCATCTGTCACCTTTTCGAAGAACCAAATTATGATATGAGTAATTTTTTATAATATCAAATAGAGAAAAGTGGTGTCATCTGCTCATAAATAATGGATGGTACTACGGAATTCAAATACCCAGGGCGGACAAAAATCAACTAGGGGAAGAAACCTTAAAATACAAATCACCCAGTAGTAGGTACATTAAAAATATAGTACTCAAAAGAGTAAAAGTCCATCCGCCGGTTTTAAGCAGGTTTAAACTCCGGTGGCCGGTGCTGCACCCGAGGAATTTGTGGAGACCAAAACATACGACAGAAGTATGAGCAAGGACATGGGACAAGAGGCAGAACAAACTCCGGGGACTGAGAACATGGCCATCGAAGAAATCTCTCAGGCCACACAAGAAGAAAAGTAAACCAAAAAAAGGCAAACGACGGGGCACAAGCCCCTCAGGTATTAAACTTGGAAGATCGAGAAATAAAATAGGAAGCCAGGTTTAGCAAATTGAAAGAATTCGTCGTACAAGTGATAGCACGGTGCAAGAAATACCAAAATACACAAAAATATATCAAGGAAAACTTGGTAAGCATGGTACACTCTAAAAATATTAAAGCACTAAGATTAATAATAATTAAGGAAGTAACAGTTGGTCGGCCTAAGATATGCAAGGTCTCTAACAGTACCTTTGCTATATAGTACTACTGGACAAAGCAAGAGGTGCCCTAAAGTCTCTATTAGGAGCAGACACGGGCCAAGACCTAAAGATCAACTTGTCACGACCAAATCGGTAGGGCAGCATTGTGGCATGCGCTGTAATGAAGGAGGCCGTTGCGGCTAATTTGGTTGAGGTAAGGCATATTAAAATATGTTGGATAAAATTCCGAATCAGAAGAACTAGGGAACCTAGGGAAAGAGTTATCAAGTACCCTCTGGCCGGCTAAGAAACCGTACCCGGTGGGACCTAAAGACCCGGAAATTAGGAAGGAGATTGTCAATGGACTCTCTTCGACGCACTCAGAGAGTCAAAGCAAGGAAATTATGCCTGAAGAGGCTCTACCTTTACATTGGAGAAGCTTTGGGAAATTGTAAATGGAATGGGCATAGGAAAATCTCCAAGACCTGATGGCATCAAATCTAAGGTTATAGCGTACATAGCAATATGACTTTCTAATACCCTGCTTCACATTATAGTGCCTACTTAAGAGCAGGTATATTTCCCTCTGTGCGGAAAGTGCAACGATTTCTACTACTTGATAAGGGCAAACGCCGCACAGTAGAACGAAAAAAAATTAAAAGATTCTGTTTGCTAAAAGTGCTTGAAATTAATGTAGGAATTACATTTAATTACAAAACTGATAAAAAAATGTATAACAACCATTGTCATAAACAATTGTTGTCAACAAATATTAAAATTTAAGATTTTTTCAAATTATAATTGCCTTCAATTGGCAGAACGATTTCAGGTATTCCTTAAAATAATAAATATTTTTTAATATTTCATTAAATATAACAATTTAAATTTTAATGAACAAATTTTATAAATAAATTCAAAATTGTTATAAAAAATTCTCGTGACAAAATATTCAAGTTTAAGGTTTGTCAAATTCTAATTTTCTTTAATCGCTAGCATTGCTACAGATACTCCTAAAAAAATAAATCTTTAATAATATCTAGTAAAATATAACTTCTTAAATGTTTATAAACAAGTCATAGATGATAAAGTTTCAGAACGAGCATGGCAAACTTTTTGGTCCAGCATCTTCAACTGCATATCAGGTTTTATCACAAAAGTGCCGAAATCGTTCTTTATTATTATGGACTTCATTTTATCGATTTCTTTTTGAAGTGATAATATAACTGAATTGGGTTTTTCTGGAGGTTTTTTTCGCGAATTAATATAGTATTGGCCTGCAGTATGACAATGACGGTGGATCAGGATTTTGCCACACTACAGAATTTACCGAATTTTAATTTAAAATAAAAGTAGAATTTGGAGATAAGTTATTTTACAGCAAGAAGAATCAAAGAATGCAGAAGCCGGAAGAAGACACTAATCTAAAAGGAGAAAAAATTAAAATAAAAAGTTTAATTAGGAATTTGTAAAAATAGTAAAAATTAAGACATTGGATTTTTATTTATGATGGAAAAGTTAAGAAAAACCGAAATTAAAAGTGAAACAAAATTTTATTTTATTTTTTATGATGAGCGGTAGGATGTTTTTATTTTGTTTCAGGAAAAGAAAAATATGGAAGACATCAAGATTTTGTCACAGAAATTGTTAGTAACAATGGATATTGTTAACTTTTCTAATATTTTTCTGATTAGCACTTATTCGTCCAATAGCTTAAAACATTTCCAGTGCAAAAAAATGTTTACATGCGAAAAGGCCAAAATTTTAAATTAGGTTATAAAAATTTAAATTTTTATGGTTTATCAAATATTATTGAATATTTATTATTTTGAAGGATACTTGCAGTCCTTCTGGCAATTGAAGGAAATTATAATGTTTTTTAATCTCAAATTTAAATATTTTGCCACAGGAATTAACTTTTACAACACTTTTAAATTAGTTTTGTAATTAAATGTCATTCCTACGTTAATATGAAGCACTTTTAGCAAAATAATTTTGCTACCGATAATAAGACTATTTGCCAATTTGTTCATAAAATTAGTTCATAAAAAACCATTGGAACAATAAACAAATGATTAGCATCCTATGAGTCCCTAAACATTCATTTAAGACAATGTAAAGTTTTTCTGATCATTTATTGAAGCGTACAAAATTGGTATGCACAAAATTTCAGTTTTCCATAGTTTGAGTGGAAAAATGATTCATAAACAAGTAGAGGAAACAACATTTCGGAGCGTTAAGATTGTTAGAATTTAGTAAACTTTTATTTAAAAAATTAAGAATCGAATAAAAATTGAAGGCACTGGACATTTTTGAACGAAAAAAGTGCATTTCGTCCATCGTGCATCGTATCGTCCGCTATTAATACTGGGTATAGCGGGCAAAGTATATGAAAAGATATTAAGAGCTAAACTCCGAGCAACAGTGGACGCAGCCGGTGGCATCCTGAAAAACCAGTATGGCTTTAGGAAGGGAAAATCAACCATCGACGGGAAGGGTGTAACAGATCAAATAGTGTGTATATCCTCCAGATATAGATAGATTACTGATAATGTTCCCCAAGGATCTTCCTCTGGCCCTGATCTTTAGAACGTGGTCTGCGATGTGATCCTTTCTATGGACAGTCGCAAAGAATAAACAGCAGGTGACGAAGGGGATTTCTCTGGTCTCTAGAATGAGGTTTCCAAGTGCTTATGGTATCTTGGCATAAAAATTAAAAAGAAGCTAACTTTCTGGAAGCAGATTAAGACTGCGACAGAAAAAGCAGATAATGTGATGGGCGCGCTTACCCGGATGATGCCTAACATATCTGGCCACAATTACAGTAATAGATCAACGATGCTGAGTACGATCCATTTGATTTTTCTCTACCTAGCTGTAGCATAAGCGCATTCATTCACCGTTAAATCATTTCGTAGAAAAATGGCTGCAGTGTAAAGAAAAGGCCACAAGCGCATATCGCACGACATCAGTAGTTATAGCTACGCTCATAGCATAAGTACCACCTATAGACCTGCTTGTTACCGATCAGTAGCAGGTCTATAAACGGAGAAAAATCGAAGAAAACACTGCTGCAATTAAAGAGAAAGAAAACATACAAGGACATTTCGAAGATTATTGTTACTCTACCGAGTTCCTAAGTTTGTGTGAACGCCGGGCAGAGTCTAGAGAGGCGGTCCAAGTGTAGACCGGCGATAATACCAGGCCAGACAAGGTTGTGGGTCTGACGCTTTGCTTAGAACACAATTGGGACATTGTAGCGGGATCCTGCTAGACAGTTCTTCGCACTAAAAAGAACTTCAAGATGTCGAAAGCCAACGATCTCGATGTGCATTTTCTTTTGTACTGCTGAGGACCACGCGCACAACTAAAAGGACCAAGGGGTGTAATTAGCCAAGGTGACCACAATCATAGCCTACACAACGTACCAAGCAGATGAACAAGGAAAACACTGAAGCACGGTATAGAAGTCCAAAATTCTAAACCCTGATGAAATGTGAAAGTGGCTCTGGGGTTCAAGAGTGGACAGGAAAAGAACCAGCTTGAAATTTAATTCACATTGGGTCGTATTCCTAGTAGAGCGTAATGTTTTCTGACGTCTTATTATCAAAAGATAGTATGAGGAAGCGTAAAGCAAAGGTCTTACACTTCCAAACATTCTCATTTGTTTGTTATTCTATTTTTGTCTGCACAAAAAGATTTCTTTCTTAGCCTAACGTTACTTTAATCAGTATCCTACCCAGCCTCTGTTTCTTGCATGTGAAGCATCTTAAACTTTTTGTAGTAAATTTTTTAATTAAAATTCTTGTTAATATTCAATAGTATTTGCTATTGGATATCAGATTAAGAGAAATAATTTTAAATCCACTCTTCAAGCAAATAAAGACTTAACGCTGAGATACCTTACCAACAGCAGATTATTAAAACTAGTTGTGTGATATAAAAATTGATATGGAACTAACCTCTTGCTATGCGCAATACTCGCATAACACGAATTATGGTAGGATTAATAGGAATAACTTTGGACTCAACTTCCTCCAGCACAATTCCAACTACTGACAATATTACAATTCCTACGTCCAGCTGATTCCACCTGAAAGATAAATATTGAAATATTAACCTTAAAAAGTAACTTTTTTCTTCTCTCGACTTTTTTCATATCACTATTTGTTTGGTTCCAAATGTTCATTTTCGTTTAGTTTTTTGACTTCGGTCATTTTTATTTTATCAAAAAAGTCGTGGGGTTAAATTGTTCAAATTTTTGTCTACTATAATGAGCTGTCGATCAAATTTTTATATCTTGAAAAAAGTGATCTCAAATTTTTTGAAAATCCTTTAAATTTTTGAATTTTTATCAGAAATTGTCAGTATTCACATCAAACTAATAGCTTCTCATTATGGATGAGAATGTAATAATAACATTAAATAAGTTAAGCAAGGTATTGGATTGCAGATTAGATTTTCTTTAGTTACTGACTTTAACTACAAAAATAGTAGAAACAAATCTGCAATTTTATTTGTCTAGCTAACCTCAATAACACTTTTAGTTATATTTTTCCATAATAATATCATATTGCACAGAAATATTAGTAAAACATTTTCACATTAAATTTATGGGGCAAACTTTTAATATTATTCTAAAACTAGAGCTGAAAATAGAAATAAAAATACCTTGAACACATTTACCCGGCCCACGCGCTAACAGCGTAAGCATTTAATTTTTAAACCATTCACATGTTTGGAGTATTTTGTTGCGAGTTAAACGTGCCAAAGTTGTTCAGTATATTTGTATACGAATAACAGTTATGATTCAAATTAAAAATAAAGCGAAATTTTTTTGCTTTACTTTTGACTAAGAAAATTTTCACGAACAATATCAACTCTATTATATTATAACATGTTCAAAGAAACAAAAACTATATTTTTTAAAACAAATATTCATAAAGTCGAAGAACGCTCTACGACGAAATTGTTTTTAGTTTTCGTTATTTTCATTTCCACAGTTCAATTGTCCAGGTGGGTCAAGCTGGAAGTACCACTTTGCCCAAAGAACGTCAGACCTATGTCATAATTGAGGGATAAATAAATGTTTAAGGTTTATTTATTAAACAGAAGCCAAATTATGGGCTCCGCATTTTTCCCAAAAAATGCATCGTACTGCCAGCTTTACGTAAAGCTAGCGGTACCATGGCAGAAATATTGGTTATATCAAATTTTTTCTTTTACATGAATTGAGAGCTCATTGTAGGCTCTTGCATGACCCATGGCGCAATTTTTAAAAACAACCCCTATTATAAAAAAACCTAAAAATCAAATACGCACTAATCTTAAAATTGATTACACCAGAATAAAAGGCTCATTAGGACTTTCCAACGCCCACAAAATCAATTTTCCAAATTCATCCATTAACATTTGTAACGAAGTTACAAGCACCTCAGTACTATACGACCCTGTGGGCCTAGGACTAGGAGTGGGGAAAGCCACCCGGACCTATATACCCCAAAACCTCACCCCCGAGTCTTCAGTCTTGTGCTCACCGCACGTCGTCACCACCTCCTCCTGAGGAAAGACAAGCTGTTCGCTTTCCACCATCAAACGTCTCCACCTGCTCTCGGACTTAGTCGACGAGATTTATCATCGATTGAGGGTTAGCAGGTCTCACCACCCTTTTTGTAAGTTTTGAATAAACTGTGTTAAAATTGATATTGCCTCCCCTGATTGACTTCACCCGTTCTCGACTTTCCACATCCTTTACCTTTCCTCAATTTGCGACTCCCGTCACAAATTTGGCGCCCTCCTCAAAAACCCACAATCCCCTCAAAAATCCTTCCATAGTCGAGAACAGAATCCAAAATGATGAAAAACATAAGTGCTTAAATTGTGCATGTGTGCCATTTGAAGGTAATTTTTAATTGGAATTTTATTTTTGAAATTTGCGTAAAATTGATGTGAAATTTTTGTTTGAAAATGTGCGGGTAGGATATATGTAATTTAGACCGAAAATATACGAAATAGAAGCCAAGCGGCGTCAATCACAGAAATTGGGGCGAGAAATCATACTTGAGTGACGTAACTCAAACAACCCTAATCTTTCCCGCCCATAGTAGATACTTCCGCTACGTGGTCAGGCCACGCGCATCCCCAGTAGTAAAAACCGAGACGCTCACTTGAGTGAACGTGCTGGTTTTTAATCAGCCGTAAAGAACCCCTGAGCTAGGCCGTAAAATAAGAAACGAGTAAGAAAGAATAGGTAATATTGAATGTCTTTAAGATCGGTAAAAATAAAAATTATCCCGAAAATGGCGAAACAGGTAGAAAATGTAAAAGAAAGTAGAAAAAATAATGAAATTCCACAAATTATACTTAATGAAAATAATGCGCAAGAAAATTTGAGTATTTTAGAAAACGAAAATATTGATAATCAATCTGTCAAAAGAGAAAATAGAAGAGAAGAAATAAATACAAACTTAGAATTCATAACAGTAAGAAATAGAGATCTAGAATGGGGGTCGGTACAGCCAAGTCAAGCGACAGGTGCAATACTAAGAACGATAACACAGACACAAACACAGACAGAAAGTACCCCCAACTCAAACAGACAAAACCGTACCTCACGTAGACATGAAATTTTAATACTGTCCCCAAATATTGAGAATACGTTAGGTAATTGGAGACTAGAAAATGCGAACAGTAGGTATTTAGAAAATGAGGAATTAGAAACAAGCAGAATAGATAGAGAAATTGAAAGTAAGAGAAAAGAAC
>JAAAKG020101102.1:0-15885 GCA_010014905.2 Druon quercuslanigerum | reverse complement strand
GCAAATTTTCAGATTAGCACCCGATCCCGGCGAAATCCTGCGGTTGTCCTTATGACAAATAGTTTAATTATATATATGATAACTTCAAAAGTTGACATCGAGAAACAAAGAAATAATGTGTTTGAAAAAAAGACTGCCTCTTCTATCCATTTGACTAAATTTTTTTATTAATTGTAGAAATGGAAAAGTTTGCTTTAAATTTAGGAGTCCGCCATTTTTTAAATTTTTAACAACATTTTTTTTCGTGTACTTGTATTTTTTTAACTTAGTATAAAGATCATAATTATTGTAGAAAGCCAAAGGATTTTCATGGAATATAAAAAAATTAACTGAATATTTTACGGTACTTTTTTACAAAAAAAACTGGGGTTTCCATTGAAACCTATTTTTGTTTCCAAAGGAGCTGCAACAAAAATTAACTCCACTTGCTGAAAAGAAACCCAAAACGATACATAAGCTCTAAATTATACCTAGATGGTGTTCTAAACGATCCCAATTCTAATTGAGCCTATTTATAAAGAAACTATTTTTTGCTTTTCCAATTTCGATACTTTGTTTAATTAATACAATAATGTTTACCTTTAAGCACACATGTAATCGAACTCTGATGGACATAAACAAATGAATATAATTCAATACATAATGTTACCGCAATTAAAATAGAAATAATGACTTGATAAATATAATTTGCAGGTTATGTAGAAAAGTTGTCCACATATAGGCATATTCATATACAAAAAACTTTTCATACCAAGTCACCGGTCGATGTTATTTTCAAGAGGGCTCTAAACCATCCCTTTCGGCTCTCTATAGGTATTTATTGGAGCTCAAGTTCTAAATGATACCAGCTTTTATTTTAGCCGCAAGTTTAGTGAATCCCCAATTTTTTCTGTGTACATGTTTGAATTGCGTGAGAAACTTTCAGTGCTTTGGTCCACATGGTAGTATTAAGCGATGAGTATCCAGCGTCTCTTTTTACATGTGTCATTCACTCTGCTAACAATCTTTTATTTACTATTTATGGCTTTAGTTTTCTGTCCTGGCATACTTCTTTCACTTCCATAACGTCCATGCATTTTTTCATGAAAGCTCTCATGATTGTGTGGATTCTTTTGTCTCTTCTAATTAGGGTCTGATTCACGCATTCCGACAATTCATTTATACCACTCTAAACTTAAAATATCAACCTTGACATGATTTTTCGGCTTTTGTGTTATAAAATATTGTTTGAGACTTGGTTGAAAGGAGCTTTTTAGCACACTTGACTTTTCTCACTAGCTTCGCCCGTGCGAAAAACGTCTCGTGCGCTAAATAATCACCTCTCACACACGTATTGAAATGTGCTATTGGGACCTGCTTCTGGCCACGTGGCCATTTACTTTACCTGCATACACTTGTTTCGTCACTTATTCATATTTTATTCTCTAAACATGTCCGAAGTATCTTAACCGATTTCTTTTCCATGTATCAACTAGTCTTTCTTCTGCACCAAATTCCTTGAGGATTATCTCGTTATTCACTTTGTTCATCAGAGTTTTCCCACATATAATAAGCAGGAATTTCATGCCAATTGCCTTCATTTTGTTTTACCGTTATCCTTTCTATTTTTTTATTTTTTTAGACTAACCTCGATAACGAAATCTACCTTTATTTTGGAGCTCTTTAGTTAATTTGGCGCACCACTATTATTTTTCTAATATTTCAATATATAATCAATTAATTTAATTGCGTAACTTATATTTGAATTACATAGATCACTTGTAAGGAGTTATTTGAAGATCAAGTCAATGTAAAGTTAACACGTGGTAAAATTAAACACTGTTTTCGATAAAGTTGCGTGCAATTTAGCGTCTTCGCGAAATCACATGGCCACGTTTATTTATTTAATACATTCCACAAAAAAGGCAAATTTATTTTATGGAAATATTTTTTCTAATTATGACCTAAAACATAAAATATTTTAAAAGTGTTGGATTAATCAGGTTAATGTTAAATGATAGTTATTCATTGATGAAATTTAGTTGCTCAAAAAATGATGAGAAGTTACCGCAAAAAATCCTATAAATAAATTTGTAATAAAAATTATATGAAAATTGGACTAATCGTGATCTTTTATATAAATGAAACTGAAAAATAGATAGTAGGCCGTGCTATGTAGACTTTAAATGTATCCCGCTTTTATTTTAATAGTTGGTACATAAAGTAGCTGCGGCATATTTTACAAACCCAACTAGTTGGACCTACTACCGATTCTTTCAGTGCATATATATCATGCAGGAATTCAGACGATAGAGCTATTTTAAAAGCTTAACTATTATAGGTTGTTGTAAAAAAGGGGGCGCTGGCGTACCGTTATCTCCACTAACAATAATGTATTTTTTAAGAATTATTTTAACAGTATAACTTAACTTAGCCATAATACTGATTTTAAGTTTATATCTCGAATTTTCTAATTGTCTCACATCTTGACTATTACAATATAGGATGGCCAGGTTGTCTGCAATTTCGGAATGATTCGTCAGTTCTCTCTCGACAGTTTATATCAGGATACTCTGTAACACCATGGATTTTAATGCTTTTTATTTCACACCTCTTTAAAGCATACAAACATACAGGCCCTTTGATACATTTTATATATGCTCTAGAAGGCATATCGCAAATGAAACAGTAGCGCTAACATTAAAACGCCGGTCTGAAAATAACATTCTGGCAGATTGTAAACGATTGATTTTTTTAATAGAATTGTTAAAATAATCATTTACTTTAGCTGGTTTTGAATTTCAGGTATAAATTCCAATAAGACAAGGTTTATACTCGTCAGAGTTGAAGTGAACTTTTCCTGAAATAACCCAAAACCCTTTTTCCATCAGAATCTTAAATTTATCGAATATTGTACTCTGCAGAACTTCTGCCAAGGAACGTTTTGGCTGACTTTGTTAATTCTAGAATAAGCCTTCGCCTTAACATTCTCAATATTTCATTTACTCGAGTTTGTTTCATTCCAGTTGTTACTGCTAATTTACGAAGTTTTTTACTTCATCTAGTTCATCCTCAATTACTTCCACGATACCATCTTAAAACCCATCATCACCTTCATCTGAAGTAGTGGTAGTTTCAACGACATTTTCGTTTCCGATTATGATATTTTTTCCTAAATTAGGTTCTTCAGGGCATTTACTGGATTCCTGAGATTGAATTTCCCGAACTTAAAAAATTGATTTTTAAGTAATCTGCATTTGATAGATTTATTTATTTCTTTCTTGTCTTTAAAAGATCAGATCATTCGGTAAAATAATGTATTGATAATTAATAAAAAAGTAGATATTAAACCATTTTTCATTAAAAATTCTTAGTCCTAACAATTTGCAATTTAATTATTCTTTTATAAAATACAATATTCATATTGTAATTTGATGTTTGACTTCATTGATTCATGAAATTAATAAACTGCTTTTCACTTTCGGCATTTTGTATAATTGAATCACAGTGTAATAATAATTATAGGGGAATCACAAAAATATTCAACACAACAACCTCAAACTAATCTACGTGTCATCTACTTGTGTTGAGAAGGGTTTAAGATGGAGCCAGACAGAAAACCGCTGCACCGCCAAGTTTATGGCGCTGCAATCAAGAGCTGTGACAAAGAGTTAGTTTAAACTAGATTCAAGATATTAACCCTGTTGTAGCCAGAAAATAATTCTCCAAGTTGGGGCCAAACTTTTAATTGGGCAAACAGTTGGCAATTCCATACGGGTCCTAGATTTATCAGTTGGGCGTTCCTTTCGTTTGGGAGATCATAAAAATTCGTAGTAAGTCACTGCTTTTAAAAGGGCTGGAATTTGTTTTTGAACGCGATATTAAATGGAAACCTCCAATACTTCTTCTCGATTATGACCTTAATTTTAAATCGCTGAACATTGCTTCGGTACTAAAAGGAACTAAGGTTAGTGTAATATTGTACTTATATGGCAAGGTATAATGATATATTATTTATCGTGAAGGCAAACTGATATTTTCCAAAACATACTTACCAAACATCTAAAACATACATTTTTAGTTCCAACTTCTGTGACATTTGCTGATTTAGAAACAAATAGATAAGATGTTTTCGTCGAGGTGAAACCCTTTCTGTCTTATTCTTCGTTGGAAAAATTTGTAAGCAAGATTAAAATAGCACAGCACCTTTGCTAAAAACGAAAGTCAGTCTTTTCGATTCCTCGTAGATATTCCATCCCAATAAACTTGCATTCTTGACAATGTATAATTAAACCACAAATAATTTAACACCTATACGCCACCCCTTTCGATTCCTCTATGAAGTTCTGTTACATAACTTGTAGCAGAAGTTATAAATTGTAGAAATGAAGATATCTAACAGAAAACTGAACATTTCCTAAAACCGCCAACCGTGCTTTCTTAAAAATTGTTATGCAAGGTAACCTAAAATATCACCGCTAAAAACAAAAAAGTTACTCTGTGCGGTTCTTTTCAGAATTTTTGTTACATAACTTGTAGCAAAAATAACAAAAAGTTTAAAAATGTTGTTCTTAAGAATTTGTTGGCAAGATTTATAAAACAAAACACATCTTCCAATAAAATTTTTTGTTTTATAACTTGCAACAAAACTAACAACAAACTGACCATTAGCAAAAGCCAGAAAAATTGCTCTTTTAAAAGTTTGTTATTATTTTTCATTCCTCATAGTCTTCGCTACATAATATACAACAAAAGTAACATGGTGGTATCTTTCTAAAAATGAAAATAAAACTGGTCAAAGGCTACCGAAGAAATTTGGAAATAGAAATGATCATCGTCGAAACGGAAATACCGTCTTCACAGTATTCCTTGAATGAAGAAGTACTCAAAAAATGTATAAAACCTAAATTCCAATTATGATACCACAAGTAGTACATTATTTTTTATAAATTATGAAAATTTTTAAAAATTTCTAAATTCTGTGACACTCATTTATTTTTTGACAATATGTCAGAGGTTCTCGTTACTTTGATAGCCTGTCCGTTTCGATCCTGGATAGAAAAACTAAACAAAAGTCTTTCGAAACAAAAATTTAAACTAAATCACTGCAGGTAGAGCATTATTTTTTTCAAATTATGAAAGCTGTAAATAATTTCTAACTTCAGTGACATTCATTAACATTAAAAAGTATATAAGAGGTTCTTTTTAAATTGGAACCTTGTCTGTTGCATTTCTTGGTGGAGAAGCTACGTACAAAATTTTGGAAGCATAAATTCTAATCCATATTTGAATACTTAGAAACAATTTTTCGTTTTAGAAAACAAATTAGGCTTATGGCAAAGGAATAGCGTTGGAATAAATTTGAAAATTTTTGTTATTATTCATACATTTTTTAGTAGTAAACAGTTTTATTGCAAATGCGCGAAAAATGTTGTCGCAGAAGTTTTAAAAATAATCAAATTTATCACTACGACAGAGAATACGAATTTAAGAAAAAGATATTCACACATTTTTGAACATTCTTTTTTATTACGCCTACGTTTTTCAGAAGTAAGCAATTTTATTGGGGTGTTGAAATTCTATTGAAAAAAAAGTATTCTGTCGCAGCAGCTTGAAGAATAATCAAAACTCACGACTTGGACAGGCTTTGCGCGTTCTTGAAAAACAAAATTCATACAATTTTCTGTACTTTTCAAATGATTTAAAAATATAAAAATGTTTACTAAAACTTTGTAATTACGCTAGGGGAAAATAAAAACCAATTTTTATTATAAGTACCGTTTTTGAATGCAAAGAGTTTTATTGTATATTAAATTTTATTTTAAAAACGCGAAGTATTCGTTTTTAGACATTTTAAAAATTATCAAACGCAATAAAAATTGTATCCTGCCAGGAGGAGCAATAAAATCATGTTTTATCACGCATACATTTTTTAGAAGTAAACGGTTTTATGATTCATTACATTATATTGCAAATGCGCGAAATATTTTGTCGCAGAAGTTTGAAAAATAATTAAATTTATCACTGCGACAGACATTAGGAATTTTAAAAAAGATATTTATAAATTTGATGCAAAATTTTTTTTATTACGGGTACGCTTTTCAGAAGTAAACAGTTTTATTGTGTATTAAAATTTTATTGTAAAAATTTTTATGTCGCAGCAATTAAAAAAATTATCAAACTCACGACTTGGACAGAGATTGGATTTTATTGTACATTAAATTTTATTAGAAGCTTATAAAATATTATCTCCCAGCAAGTTCAGAAGTTATCAAATTTACGACTTGGACGCAGATGCAGAAATTTTGCAAAACTAATTCATATGTTTTTTTATAGTTTTGGAATTAATCAAAAATATAATATAGTATAATATATAAAATGATAAATCCTCAATTGGAATATTTGAATTTTAAACAAATATGAATCTTGAACCGAAATCGTCGATCCTTAAACCAAAAAAGAAAACAACAACAATTTGAAATGAAAAAAATAAATTGTCAACAAAAACTTAAATAATTCAGTTGTAAGATAAGAAAATCAATGTTTAACAAAAAAAGTCGAATAATAATAATAGGTTTGCTCAGTTGGTTACACGCTCGGACTTCACCTCAAAGGTCCGGGTTCGATCTCTGAGCCGGTATATCTGGACATTTTTCTGTGTACCTTCACCGATGTTTTGGTGGTTTGGAACCCACCTTAAGCTGTAGGTCTCCCCCATCGTGAACTTGACTACAACCCAGTCCGTCAATAGTAAGATAAAAATCAGGCTTGGTCCAATATGTCGGGGCTCACTGCTCTCATCAGATCACTTGATTGCATTAAAAAAATGCGTCTGTGACTGATGATATATACCGGGGACAGCCCCTTGCAAAACTATTCCAAATATATGAAAATCCAACTTTAACAAAAATTGTCTTCGACATGTTAGACAGTAACCATCTTAACCTTGTGACAACATTTTTATTATAACATTATAATATTCTAATATTCAAACTATGATTTGGTTCAAAATTGATTGGTTTGGTTAAAGATGCATCATGTTAGTTAGAAATTTGTCTCTGGAGTTATCAATATAACCTTTTTTTGTTACAAATTAATTGGTTGACTGAAAGTGTATCTATTGCGTTTTAGTTTAAAATGTTAAATTTTTTTCGGAGGACACATAATATTTATTTAGCTGCTTGTTGATAATAAACTTTTTTCTCGTCGCTGAAACGTCTGAACATTTTAAAGCCACCTTGAATTTCATACTGATATTGTTGCGTTTTATTTTTTATGCGATAGGTTGTGTTTTTCTAGTTTTCAGTATATTTCTAAGTGTACTGTATAATATATAATATATTTATGACTTTAGAGTGGTCGTACTGTCAGCTTTAACAAATAATCTACGACCTACCACTTCTTCGCCCCTCCACAAGCCACAACTTTTCCTCCCATTTTTTTTATTGTACACTTCTCTGCGTGGTTCATAATTTGTAACCAGTCTTTTCTGAACGTTCAGATACTTTTTTCTTATCTAAGGAGCGGCGTTCGAACTTTACTCATTCGAGAGAACTTTAATTCCACATTTTTCAATATTTTTTTGTCACATGTGTAGATAATAGATGTCTTATTAAAGTATATCAACTAAAAAAACGAGTTAAGGGTTTCAGGGTAAAACATGAAGCTCGGTATAACTAAGTCTGAGTTTCATTTATTGATTCTGCACCTCCTATTTAACATTTTTTTGGTAAATGCAGAACCATTAGTGAAACTTTCCCAAGGTATATTGAATGGTACAACTCAGTTTTCTAGAAGGGGAAGAATATTTTCGGCATTCCTTGGAGTACCTTATGGACTACCGCCAATCAATGAACTGAGGTAAATATCTTTCTCTATTCAAATGCAATATTTTCCTGTAATAGCTTTAGAATGATCTATAAAATTTTGTTTATTTTTATGAAAACATATAGAAAAGTTTTGTTTAATTTAAAAATAAATTATTTGTTAGAAAATCCCAAAGAAATATGCCCACTGCGTGAAGACTTTCTTACCATTCGCTTTTCTTCTAAGTTTGAGGGCGCCTCGAGCGTGTCATAGGATCATAGGAAATTAGTAGGGAAGGAGGTTCGTGACCGGTCATATAGGAGTGATCGGCCACATAACTGACCACTTTCAGTGGTTTATAGGAAGGAGGGGGGGGGGGGTAGGCAGTAACGGCTTGTTTTCGGTTAAAGGAGAGTAGTAGGTTACAGTCCGGAACCTGTCACAGGAAAGGCTTATAGGCGATCAAAATGGGCGACATAGTAAATACAAAAAAATAATGCAGGCTGCAATCCAGGACCCGACTCTAAACTGCTGCCAATGGTGATCGGCTCCTCGGGGGCTATCATACCACAAGCGGTGAAAATCACTAAAACCGACGACAACAGCCAAGTTGCCGCGATTGAAGGGAAGATAACTGGGTTCTCTGTGGTGAAGAAAGCCATACCGGTGCCCGGGAATTGAAAGTCTGCACCGCAATGCTCTTGAAAAGCATTCAAAGCTCCACACAAGGGGCCTTAAATACGCATCATCATCTGAAGCAGCTTCTCTAGGTCGATCTACGGGTAAGAAAAGAAAGAACTCCAAGAGATGTAAACGAATTAGTCTATTCATGACTGATACGGTATTCTCAATAATACCGATTTTGCACCACAGAGAATGAGCCTCGGCGGTTAGAACCAGACGTATGGCAGTGGTGCAGAGGGGGATTGCCCTCATTCAGGAACCCTGGTTATACAGAGAAATGATTATTTGCTAATGAGGGTGGCGCTCCATATTCCCAATTCACAAAGAGGTGAAAACTCTAATTCGGCACTGCCAGAAGAATAGGATTCCTGCTCTGTTGAGCTGTGATTGAACATTCTGGATTTGACTCTATCCTCCGAAGAACTAAGATAGAAGGAAAGTGGGCTGGAGAGTCTCCAAAGAAGAGGCTGGTTTGGTCCGCAAATATATCTAGTTCCAGTTAGCCCTAGGAAAACTTTTGGCTTCAAAAAAAATACTGGAATGTTGTACAAAAGCGCAACAGCACTAAATTTCCTTCAGACTGGGACATCTATGAGGCGAATCAGTATGAATAAAATAAAAAAATAAGAATATGCATCTAGGAAGATTGAAGAAGCTTGTACGACGAATCCATGAATATTCTGAATACAGCAAGAATTCGTAAGATCGTGGCAAATAATCAGAAGGCTCGACTCGGGCTCATTATTGTCATTAATGGCGAGTTTGGCGAAGACGAAGAAGAAACGCTGAATAAACTTATGGAAGTCCAATTCCCAGGTATTCAGCGAACTTAGATTGACCGAGAGAATGAAAGTTGGTGCCAAGGTAGGTAGAAGACCGACTGGAATTTCGATTCCAAGGTCGTCCATATCAAGAAAGTGGAATAAGCCTTTGGGCCTTTCTGCGCCTTTGAATCACAGGGGATGGACGACGTATACGCAATGTTTTTGCAAAAAAGCATTTATTTCGTCATCCCTACACTAACGAAACTAATTACGGCAAGCATTGCCTGTGAACACGTTCTATCGGCGTGGAAGGACGCCAAAGTACATTCCGAAACCTGGGGAGGAGGTCTATACTACTTCTAAAGATTTGCTACCATTCAGTTTAACGTTTATCATTCTAAGGACGCTAGAGAGACTGGTCAAGAGATACGTTAGGAATAAGGGGCCTTGAGGCATCCCGCTGCACAGAGAGTAGCACGCCTACCAGGTACGTGATACATTAAAATTCACAAGGAAGTACAAAGTGTCGGAAGTTGACGCCCTTGCATTCCGTGGTAAGAGGCTGATGATCTCTGAAATATCTAAACAGTGTTAACGGTAAGTTTAGTTCAATTCTTTTCTATTAAGAATCGAATTTTAAATTTTCGATAAAATTATAAAATACTCAGCACATTGATATTCATGTTTTCCAGAAATTATTCCATGAGATCCATGACAAACAAACCTGGTAAAAACGAGATGATTGGGACGCATAGATTGGCATTAAGGAAAACGAACATTTCAATGCCTTTCAATGCATACCAATTGTATTTTTCCGAAAAATAATTAAATCGCATTGACCGGAATTTATTCTATTCAATATTATGTCGACAGGATTAAACGGCATTGACACGGTTCGATATTTGTTCCTTGAAAGGCATTGCATGGCATACAATTTTTTGTTTCTCCTGTAAAATTTCATTGTTGCGCCTTACCTAGTTGTCATTCTCAGTGTCTTAATTGGAAAACCAGACATACAATCAGAGCTAGTTTGGCAATGCAAAAAGACAATGAACCAACTTGAAGAAAATAATAAAGTGATCACCATATGGGTTGGGAAAAAGTGGCGAAGCAAGTAAATGCATAGTACTGGGATATAGGGGTTCTCATTTAAGAAAATGGGCTTACCTCCATTTGACCTTGAGAATTGACCTCAAGTTCAAAATTCATGGTACAGTCAAATATCCCCCTCGTTCCTGGTCAACTTTTGTCCGAACCATTTCTTCGCGGATAAAGTATAATATTATATAAAGTTATATTACATCATTATATTATATACCAATATATGATACAATCTTCATTTTCATGTATCTTATCAACTTTTGCTTCCCGCCAATTGGTCCACTCATTTTTTCTCCGATGATATTTTAGACCCGTTTTTGCTACTAGTCCGCGAATTAAAGCCCTACATTTAAAAGAAAGTAAATTTCTCCATCCAACAATACAGTTAAATTGTAAATTCACAAAACATTGAGAATGTAATTTTTAACACAAACTAGGTTTATATTCACGTGGCACTTAATGTTCTAAGCGTGCGAAAAAATGACGTTTTTTAAACTCACTGCCACTATCAGTTCTCGAGCCACAGCAAAAACACTGCATTTTGACACTCAATTATCACAAATATCACATTTAATTGATCAAATAATATATAGACCGTCTAAATAAATCAACATTTGTCAGCGAAGTAACTGTACAACACAGAGCTTTAGGTTATGTGGTGGTCATGTGCGGTGACCGTTGAAAAAAGAATTTTACATTTTTTTCTAAAAAGCTGCTGAAAATCAGATTCACAACGTTCATTCTTTTTTTCCGTATGCACAATCTATTCTAGAAAAGTACAATCGATTCACTTCGGAATTCCCGTTAAGAGATATGTCTCTTTAGCCCTTATGTCCCTTCGTAATATATATGCACAAATCAGGTTAAAATTGGAGCTTTTTTTTTAACCGTTGGTTTTCCTACGTACAATCTAGTTAAGTTCTTATGCAACATTTTAAAATCGATTTTGGAAATCACTAATGCATCCATTGGTCTTGACGTTGTTTTTATGTTTGATAATATTCCGCTAGATTTAACTCATTATTGTTTAGAAGACAGTGTATGGCGCATATTGTGTCCAAAAAAACAAGGCCACTAGTTTTTGCCGCAATATGCGTCATGTAAAATGAATATATGGCGACCAAAATAACCCTTTGATACCAATTTTCATGCAAACCCGCAAACTCCCTGAATTTTTCAAAATGTTTGGTCGCCATATTGGATTACCTATTTGCGCGTTTTTCGCATTGAAAGTAAAAACTATGCCTTTAAACAACTAGGCAAATTTTTGTTGTTGTAATTGAAGTGTAATAGCGAGCAAAGAAAACCTTATTAAATTTTGAAATTAAATCGATAGTCGAAGAAAAAGGAGATACAACTTGGAGTCTTGGTCCAAAATGTTCTTTTAGATAATTATATCGATGCTGTATGATGGAAAGGGATAATCATCAAAAACACGATTTTCAAACAAAAAAGCAATTCGAAGTCTATGAATATTCGTTAAGCTTTAACTGATTTGAAATATAAATCTGCAAAACTACTTTAACTTATTTGCAACAAATTCGAAGAAAAAAATGGATAAAGATTTGGAAATAAATAATATATTAGATAAACCCACCGAAAATTTACTTTGTTATAAATACAAATATTTCAATTTAAATTTAGATTCGCTAGTCCTGTGCCAGCACGTAAGTGGGCAGGAATTCGAGCAGCGTTTTTTTCAGAAGCGTATGTATTCAAATTGACGAAAATAATAAGACAGTAGGAACTTAAGATTGTCTGTTCTTAAATGTTTATACGCCACTCCTTGAATTCAATTCAACAACGGTAAGCGCTTTCACGTTTAATGTACACTTTTTATCATATGAAAAGGCAAACAACAGGTTGCTACCAGTTATGGTATGGATCCATGGGGGTGGTTTCAATTTGGGTAGCAGTAATCAATATAGTGCTAAATACCTTTTAGACAAAGATGTAATTTTAGTTACCCTAAATTACCGATTGGCAATGTTTGGATTCCTTAGCACCAGTGATACAGCCTGCCCCGAAAATTTTGGTTTAAAGGACCAGCGTCTTGCATTAAAATGGGTAAAGGATAATATAAAACATTTTGGAGGTGATTCAAATCAGGTGACTTTATTTGGGCAAAGCTGTGGAGGTGATAGTGTGGCTCTTCATGAAATTTCTATATCCAGTACTGGTACGTCTGTATTATTTTTATTTATTAGATTTAAAATTATGTATGATGAAAATTAAATGTTTTTAATCTTTTTTTTCTCAACCCGGAGAAATTAGCCTGACTTAACATAGTTATTATTAAAAACTTTTCTAATCCTGTGATTGATTGTAAAAAATATTAATGTTTGATAACTTGTGATATATATATATGGAAAAAGTTTTAATTGTTTTCACCACGCATTCACAGGTCTATTTCAAAAGTATATAATCCAAAGTGGTCCCAATTTATTCCCTTGGGCATACCAAGCAAGGAACAACCTTATTGGCTTCGCATGGATTATGTCTGAATTTCTTAAATGTCCTATAATTACTTCTGAAGTCCTTTTGAATTGTTTACGACAAGTAAGTCCAGAAATTTTTATTAAAAACGACATCTTTATTAAGGCCATTTTTAAGGCCCATACCATACGATTGGACTCCTACGGATGAGCCAGATTCTGAAGATGCATTTTTAACGGACAGTCCGCGAAATTTGTTAGCAAACAATCAAATGAAGGATATGCCTTGCATGAGTGGTGTCGTACCTGAGGAAGGACTTATAATTGGCATGGGTGAGTAATCAATGAATTGCAGTTTAGTTTTAGAATTTTTAGTTTAAGAAAACAAATTGCTACTTTCTTCTGTTTATTAAGATATATGTAGTTAAAAAAAAAGGAGATAATTGATATTTTTGATTCTAGCAATTCGAGGAAGGTCTTGTATTAGTACTCGATTATATCCTACATATACTATTATATACATTAAAGTCCTCAGACTGCATTCTAAAACTATACAATTGTATCCACATCATACTGTTTCTTTTTCTAGGAGATATTGCCACAGTTAGATCCATTCTCATAATTTAGAAACAAATTTAGGTCTTAAATTGAATATTTTAAAATATAATTGGACAGACGTTGTGCGCGTTGACACTTACTTAAGTATTTGAGGTTGGTTGGTTGATTCGAGGATGCAGATTGTGCAGTTGCCCCTTAGTGTAACCAAAAGACAGATTCCTAATGAAAATCTATACCTGATATCTCTGATGAGACGTGAATTCTTATACGATCGATCCATAGGTCAGGCAGTATCCAGCGAATTCCTATAGAATCGACCCTTAGGTGAGGTAGAGCCCAGAGAGTAAACCTAAAGAAGTAAATCTACCAGATCTATTCCAGGCCTTAAGGTTTTCATTTTTACACCACAAGAAGATGCTTTCGCTGCAGGACCCAATTTAACTTGAGAACTACCTTACTGCAGTCCCCCAGTAACTGTAGAAGTTTTTAACAAACTTTAGGAAGACTCTCTTCTTCGATACCCGAAACTTTATTTAAAAATTTAAAGCCGTGTTTAATATATTAGATGCTAGTGGAACATGGTCTAGTTTCAGGCTGAACGCGTAACCTGGAGTGTTCGAAGGCAATCCTAAAACTCTCTGGAAAAAAGTAGTGTGAATTACATATACCGGCTCACAATATCTTAAATTTTCGATGGCATGACTAAAAGACTCTTGAGATAAGGCTCTAAAAAAGGATTAGCACTAAGATTCCGACTTGAAAACTGAAACGACTTGCAAAGATGCACTCACGGCTATCTTATTAGTAACAGTAGCGAGGTGGGTATACTCCCATAGCATCTACAATTGAGTTCCCTAAAACACAAAGTTCGGTATCGACCGTGGTCTACCTCTGAAACCACATGGTCTTGATCTTGAATGTCTTGACTTTCAAATAACTCAAACTACAATATTCGGCAATAGCATTAGATTTTCTCTACAGATCAATGCGATAGTTAGCAAGTACAACAATGTGATCATCATGTGCCAAAATAATAACCTCGATCAGGTGATTAATTAAAATTCCCATCAAACTACGACTTAGGAACACATTTTCCAAATCCCCGATTCTTAGGATGAAGAAAACCAGGCAAAATCTTACGACTAGGGATAAAGAGATGGATCTCTATGATGGAGTTCAAAACAAAAATATGAGCTGCACAACCTCTGATAACTCTAAAAGCTGCCGGAAATTTTAGAAAGCACTGACACTCACTTATTCACGCCACCGTTCTATCAGGAAGGCTGCGCGTGAATATTCTTGTCATAACGTTTACTAGCACAATTTCTCTATATGAGACTGGATTATCTTTGTCACCTTTCTTGAAGGGCACCTAAAAATATAAGTGCTCACGTACCAAGCAAGGTCTAGTCTAAGTTTAAGATGGTACAACGAGTTCGCGAAGACTTGCTGTTTTTGCAGGTCGATAAAACTACCATACGCAAGCATAATCCTAAAAAAGTTGTTTTCCCTCAAGACTTATACAGAACCTTTTGGCTGCTGCGAGAGTATTCTGGAAAGTTTTCTCCTAGTCTGCCTTCTTATCGCTAGTAAGAGACAGGTTCATCCTTTTATCTAAATTTTATTTAAGAATGTCTTGTTGCAGGAATCCATGAGCTTTGAGGATCATTACGCATTTTATATCAGTATTCCTGCATTAAGACCGGCCCAGTTATACTATATGTTATTTTCCACGATAGAAGAAGCTCTAGATGACCTTTCGGCTCCAGACTCCGCCTCATTGATAAAGGAGATGATGTTCTCATTCATAGTATATATTGAGACCGTACCCCAAGAGTGGGTCAGAGAGCTGTCCTGCACACGTACTTGTATAACTCGCTTCAACAAATTCCGAAAGCAAAATGTTCTGAGCGTGTAGCAATAGGAATAATTTTTAAGTGCTTAAGTAAACTGATGGAGGAAGAGCGCAAACCACGAAATCAATAGTACTCCCACTCCCGCTTAAGATGAAAGTGTAGTTTACCGGAAAATCACCTCCGGATTTGTTATTGAAGAAGGCAAAGCAATGCACTTTTCCAAGCATTCAACAAAAGCGAAACCCCTTTTGCATCCCTCACGATTTAACAAGAATCTTACAGCAAATACAATTTATTTAACACGAATATATCGTCCCCGCTTTCTGTGCACGATGGGGGGACCTACAGCTTAAGGTGGGTTCCGAACCACCAAAACCTCGGTAAAGGTACATAGAAAAATTTCCAGAGGTATTGGCTCAGGGATCGAACCCCGGACCTCTGAGGTGAAGTCCGAGCGTCTAACCAACTGAGCCACCGAGATTATTATTATTATTATTATTATTATTATTTAACACTTTGTCACAGGCTTAAGATGGTGACAGTCCAATGTGTCGAAGATATTTTTGGTTAGAGTTGGATTTTCATATATTCAGAATAGTTTTTGCACTGGGCTGTCCCGGTATACATCATCAGTCACGGACGCATTTATATAATGCAATCAAGTGATCTGATGAGAGCTTTGTGCCACGACATATTGGACAA
>JAAAKG020101069.1:0-15886 GCA_010014905.2 Druon quercuslanigerum | reverse complement strand
AGGCCCATGCTCTTCATGCTTGCATTCAATTTATTCAACATTCTTTGCAAATCTTCGATAGATTCTGCCATGACAACATTATGATCTGCGAACGCTAACCCAGGTACCCTTACTGTTTCGAGATCCACACCTTCTTCGTCTAAAAGAGCTATTATTAAACACTTGTCCATAAATAATATAAATAGCCATGAAGACATAACGCATCCTTGTCGATCGCCTTGTATAATATCGAACCAGTCACTTAATTTCCCATTTACCCTTACACTCGCTTTGCCAACAATATATATTGTTCTTATAGCTTGTAGGAGCCATCCATTTACACCGTACTCTTTCAGGACCTCCCAAAGTTTACTTCTATCTGCCTTGTCGAAAGCTTTTTCTACGTCAACAACTAGGTCTCTTTCCCGTTTGTTATTTTTCATGTTGACAAATTCTGTACTTTTAATTCCCTTCATTGCTTTATGAAGTAGTTTCTTGCATACTTCAAAGTCGTTTTGTATTTTCTTTTCTTCTTCTGCTATAATTTTATCTTTGCTTTCTCTAATTAATCGCTTGAGTATCCTCTTTTTGCGTCTGTAATCATTTTTACGTCTATTTATTTCCTCATCGTTAAGACCTGTCATGTTCAACGTTCTCCTGTACGCTTCTTTCTTTATTTTTTGGGCAGCCGCAATTTCATCATTCCACCATGCATCACCAGACATTATTCCTACAACCGCGGTACCACACACTTCGATCGCACATCTAACAATGATATCCCGGAACATAGTCCATGCGCCTTCTATATCCTTATTCCGTGAATACTTGAGGATTCGGACATCAAAAACAGAGGATTAAGATATAAAATGCTTTGTATTTTATAGAAAATGGCATGTTTTACAAGTAATTTTTGCACAATTAAAAATATTTATTGAATATCTTAGATGCTGCCCTTTAATATCTTGGATATTGCTAGTTAAAATCTTCTTTTTAATATCTACGGATGCGCTACTTTAATATCTAGATTTCTGCCCATATTTAAATCACTAAGATATTAAAAAGTAATATCTATTAGATAGTCTGTGCTAATATCTATTTTTCTCCGTGTAAGCAACACGGGAATTCTAGATTTATCTAAAAGTTGTCCCTTCTCCTATACGCCCCTTACTTATTTTTACCATAAGAAATCCTTAATCTCCAGTAGTATAATCGGGCGAGTCACGCCTGCCCCGAAAGGAATTTGGCTTAATGGTATAACAGTAATAATAAAATACACCCCTGCAGCAATTTTGACGTGGCCGCGGCTTGGACCAGGTACCTTCGACACAAATCGGGGGAATCGAAACTTAAATTGACACAGATGAATTAATCAATTCTATAGGATTTCGACGCATGATGCAACCTGATGCAACTGAGGCGCTAAGAGTGCGACCATCGAGCTCTTTGTTACGTTTGAGTGAGCATATCCTTCCTTTCAGCTCCGCGGCTCCTCTCATCATGAAACTGCGTAGGCCCTCGAAACAGAGTAAACCGGAGGCTCTTAAATTGGTAATAGAGTGTATTTTAACACAATTTTAACAATTTTCAACCTCGCAGAGTGGAGCCCCAGTCGGGGGCGCCATTTCATGACCTACCAGGGTCAGCTCAGACAATTTCTGTACAGACAAATCTCTCATGTCAATGTTCGTCTTTTTAATAAATCTAAATAGGATAAATAGGCGTTAAAGACATTTATCAGATTTAATACCTACATAACCGCTCGCATAACCGTTATTTTTTTTGACAAACTCGTGTCTACACAAAATGAGATATCCACTTAAAACATTAGGAAAGTGTTTAAACGTTTATCTGCTTCTACATATTTATAATTACAAAGAAAAACATTAGAATTGTTTGTTTTTTTAATTTACTTTTATAATTATAAGCAGATACCAAATACATGCCCTTTAATAGAATTTTGGGATACTGGGTAAATGTACCATCCGGAAAGATAAAGAATAAACTACATATATAAAAAGGGGCGAATTGGAGAATGTGTCTGGAAACTTTTGTGAATGGAAATTTAATGGTAGATTGAAAGTGATTCGGAAGTCGGAACTGGTCGGAGGAAAGAGAGTAGATGTATTCTGTATTGGAAACAAAGGGGCAGGCGATGAGCCAGTGAACCTTTCATCGTGAGGGAGAGGACGAGAGTCAGCTCGAGTCAGATAAGGAAAGAGCATAAACAAAGAGAAAGCTTGTGAGAGAGAAGAGTAGAGAGAGAGTAGCACGGCAAAGTTCGCGAGGGAGAGGAAAAGAGAGGAGATTGAAGGAAAAGAGAGAGTGAGAAACTGCACTCAGGGCAACGACCGCGAGTTCGCGGATTCCGAGCAGGGAACTTCGCGTTCCGCACTTGCGGTTATGGTACATTACCACCACTTCGATTCGCCAAGTGAATTTCAGTTTTCACTTTATTTTACTGCATTTAAAAGAAAAAATATACATACTGAATGATGATCAGTTTGAACTTTTTAACATGTTTAAATACTACATTAACTTACTTTAATTAAAAATTTTCAAAAATTTAAGTATCACTGAAAAAATGTTTAGATGGGCCAACTGTTTAGATCTGAAGATAAGTTGCTGCTATTTTAATAGTTGGTACAACAATTTCGTTATAATTGTAAAGGCTATTCAACTGGTACCAGCAACTAATATAAGGGTTCTCCCAACTAATAAAATACCATTACAATATCTCACTAACTAAATATTTGGCCCAAATAACTATTTTTTTCAGTGTAAAATTAAAGCGTTTAATCTGGATATTTCTCGTCGATGAAATAATCAAGTAGACTAACCGAGTTCTCAAACCCGACATTAAACCTCTTCCGTATTTGCTCTCGCAACTCTCGACTTTTCTTGATACCAACAAGATAGTTCCCTCTACGATAGTAGTAGGACGTTAATATTGGTAAAAGTTCCCGGTAAAAGTTTGGTATCGACATCCTCTGTGCCGAGAATAAACAATTAAAACCCGGGGCAAGTTATTGCTGAAACAATGTGAAGCAAGTAGGAAGCATGCTTTTTCTGCAACGCCTAGAAACGAATTAAATCAAATAAAAGGGAAAGTAGGAACCAAATTATTATTCTAACCAGTTTTTACCACCCATCTACCCTTTCGAAATTTCCGTTGTATTTTCACAGAGGAATTGTACCTGGGGGTCGAAAGGCAAAATGAAAGATGAGATTTTATTGTGGAATGTGGAGCGAACATTGCGAACAACTCTTTGATCCATTGAACCTTGGTCAATCTCTTCTTTTGATATCAAAGTCCTGGGTCTTTCTTGACCCTGTGGGTTCCACGAGACTCAATTAAATACAATTTATATTTTTGCGTGTTATAATAACTAGCGATGAACTTCACTCTAGAAAAAATAAGGATGGATGGTAACCGAACCGTTAGTGGTGGAACACAAACGGCACTACTTGTAAGGAGCCTTCTAACTCTAGGGCCAATGACTTATAAAGAAAATGCCCTTCCTTCGTTTTCAGTTCCAGTTCGCTGGAAATAATCATTGTAACCTCAACATTTTTACTTACCGACAATTTTGAATCTCCAGAAGTTTCGTGATCCTAATATATACTATTAGGAATTTTTCCGTCTGGGACTAATCTTACTACAATTTCCGTACCCATCTTATTTCGTGATGACTTTCTCATACCGTCGGACCCATTGTACGATCTGAACACCCCTTTCCAGCCCCCCTGATGCATTTTCTGCTTTCACAAGCATTGCAGAAAATTCCGTAATACTAGCCGCAGCTACGTGACACGTCAATATTCCACAAAATTCCATAATAATATACACTAACACCATAAAAAATCTTCGGAGACATATTTAAAGTTACTATCTTCTTAAAATTTAGCAGACAAGAACCAAAGGTCTTCAAAAATATGCAATTTAAAATTGAAATGTTCAAGAAGGGCTCATAATTTTAAATCATAACCATTTTAATTTTTTAAATTGTTAATAAATACTAAAAATGAACTCTCATAATTGCGAAACTGAAATTTCGTCTAGTTCTATTTTCGCAGAGTTATCTAAGAACCGAACTTTTTAAAAAGAAACGATTTGTATAAAAGCTTATTAATAACTATTAAAAAATAAAACGAAAACCCGCACTCTAGTGACAATTTGTGTTGAACCTTGTTTTTAAAAGCATACGCACAGCTTGCAACATTGAACTGTTATGATGCCTACGTCATTCCAAAAAGTCCTATGAATAACAAGTCAATTTCAAGACAACAAGGTCTTGGCTAAATTCACTTCCTACGGAAGCCACAGCCCCAATGTCACGGGGAGAACGAATCTCTTCACTTCCGGCATTTAGAATCACCGTCATTTTCATACTCTAAACAAGAAAGGATCGAGATATTCGAGACAACAAAAATTATTATCAATGAACATAAAAGCAAATGAAGATAAAAGAAACTTACAAGCATGGTCATTTTTGTTTTTAATATTAATACAATATTAGGTTGGCACTATAAATAGGTACATAGATCGGTAATCGATAGATTGATATGTCGCAGATTGCACATTAACTAATGTAAGAGAGGGTACATAGATTTTGTATTCGATAACAGAAGTAGCATCAAGTTGCTCGTATCGCTTAATTCTTTTACTTTATTAAATATTGTATCAATCAAGTAGATCCTTTTAATGTTAACAACCAATGCTACCTAAACCTTTCCTAGCCCCAAATTGTTTATAAATACAAGATAACTGTTTTCAAGAAAATGAGATAATAAACATGATTCATTAGAAATTTTCAGCTTATATTTTCAAATTCTAATTTTCCCTTTGAGGCGTGATGTAATATTGATATAGCCTTAATGATCCGAAGCGTCACGATTGTCGAAACTGAACTCGTACAAGTTCGTTGCTCTAGAAAAATATCAGGATTCCATGACAACGACCTCGCCTGTACAATGAACTGAAATAGTTTCATATATTGTGAAATAGGAAACGTGTGATCAACGCATCAGAGCTGTTGTTGCATGATATAAGAAATATAATAATAAAATTTGTCATATAGCCTTCAAGCAACTGACTTAGACCACAGGAGCGAAATTAGGAAATGGAGCTTTAAGTCAATGAAACATTTTTTCATATGATAGAAAAAAGATAAAATAATTCTCTTTGCTACTAATGTGTTTAATATAAATAAAATTTTTTTTACGTAAATTGTATATAACCGAAACGCGTCATCAACACGTCATAGCTGTTGTTGTATGATATAAAAACTACGAGGAAAGTCACCTTTTAATTTGTCATATATAGCCTGTCAATGAAATGACGTATGCCTCGAGTGCGAAATTAGGAAGTGGAACTTCAAATGAATGGAAAATAGCTTTATATCATGGAAGAATGATGAAATAATACTGCTTGTTAAAGCGGCGTTCAATATCAAAAAACAACTTGATGGCGTAGAATGTACATAATCTTATATCCGCATAGTTTAATCGAGTTGTTGTTTTCATTTATATCACTCTAATAAAATTTCTTGAATGTTTGATTCACTTATTTAGTGACGTAGCTGCTGCGTAGCAAGTATGCAAGCGTTTAACTTTTGATAACTTCTAGACAATCAATTCCTTATCTAACTTTATCACGGCTATGTTGTTTTTTGCGTAGCTCCAAATAACAATAAGTGTTTGTCTTATAATTTGAATGTCAAGCAAAGCCACTTTGGACACACCCAGTAAAGCTGTGAGCCATTAGGGTTGCCCTTATTCTTCACTTTTCGAATATTTTTGCTCGTATCTCCCAGTTTTGTTTGAACTTCCAAAAAAAATATTATCGAATTTGAACCAAATCGGTTAATATATAGGCGTGGTGCAAAGATCATCAAGTTGCCCAATGACTTAACATTGGAAAAAGTCACCTTTTTGTAAATCTAGTATTTAAATGCGATGACATGGTACAAATAAGTCCGTGTTTTAGTATGTTGTTCAAAATAAGTCAGATAATTAAAGTCAATCGTATTTTTTAGACCTCATGAGTTCTTTAATAAATTATAAGAATAAACTAATTTGTTTAAATAATTTTAGAGTTAATCAAATAAGATGTGTTTATTTAATATATTTAAAAAAGTAGGAGAAACATTATATCTCGCAAATTTACGACAGATTTTCATTCGAAAAATCTAATTTGGACTATCAGGAAAAGATTGCCAGGTAAATCACTGACATGTTCACGCAGAATTTTAGCTGGAATTTAAAATAATCTTTGGATTGGCCCATAGGCAAACGAATTTTATATTATAACTTGTATTTTACAGAGAAAGCTATAAAATTTGCAATTGATGTTGCAAGTCATCAAAAACTAACATATTTGTAGAAATGCTCACACTCAGAAAATCATAGCTATATGGTCAATCAAATATTTGGTTGATTCAACCACATTTTTTTGTTAATAAAGTGTAATTGATTAGAATAAATACTTGGGTTGATCCAAACAAATATTTAGTTTGATCTAATCAAATATGTTGGTTGATCCAACCAAATACTTTGGTTGAATCAACAATCGTATCAACGGTCGTACAACATGTACATAAACAGCCTTTCTCTATCATTAAAGCTTTTGATAAGCATCACTTGCAGAATCAGAAAAACGAGCTTTCACCAAAGACAGAAGGGCTTTTTCTATATTTTTGTTTAGGATTCTTTCATCAATGATGGTCATTATGAATGTTGAGGTTAGGTTGCCTGCACCGATGAACTAAACTGCACCCTGCAAACTAAAAGTTGTACTAACATTCAAAATGTTCTGCATATTGTTGCAGATCCCAGTTTTGCCATACATTTGACACTGCGAATGTCCAGGTGTTCGTAGCACTCATTTATGTATGTTTAATGTAGTAATGGAAGTGTTTGGTTAAATCAATCAAATTATCTCGTTATGGTAAGCAAATCATTTTGTAATAAATGCTATATTCCGCTCAACACGTTTATTTGTTTCAATCAACTGAAAATGCTCAAATAAATAATTACCTTAAAATGAACAAATAGATTCGTTGTGTTTTCTCTAAATATAACCAAAGGTTTATTTGAGCTGACCAATTTTTATAGTTTCAACCAACAAAGTAGGTTGAACAAACTGCTTTGTTGAATCAACTTAATCTTTTCTCTGAGTGCATCAGAAAGTTCCAATATTCGCGTCTCATGGAGGTTCGATATTTGTCAATGTGTTTCTGGAGGATTTGAATTGCCCCTTCGAAATGTTTAATTTTTATAATGCGCGTTAGTTTCATTGCGTCATAATTACGTGCAAGCAAATGTCCGTTTGATCCACTGTTCTTGAACCCCTGTACGTACACAAACAGCTCGATAGTGATAGTGTCGAGGGCGGTCTTAAGCGAAGGTTAATTCGATAGAAACAAAGCATGAACAATTTCCACTAATTGCTGTGAAAACACGGAGAACTCGCGCTAGCGGCCGCTCATTTAATAATCCTCTGTAATTCGATAAAACGAGAGATTACGTCCTCGGGAATCGCGGCTAAATCATCTGGCTTCGTTGCAAGGCCATTTCAGTGTCAAGCTAAATACTAAATTGCTCCTGAGATTTTAAAGAATGCTTCAGAAACAAACTTGCTTCAAAGGCTCTTCTTCAATCTTTTAATATTACTATTATATGTGGTACATTTTTTAATAGGTATGAAACAATAATACTTATACTTTAGGCTTTTTAAGTGCGTGGAATTTGACTGTACATCTTACAGACAACATTGGTAGAATATGTAGCTAAGACACGCAAAAAAAAATTTTTTACAGAGCAAAATCCTAATCTCGTATAAATAGCCCCGAAAGTCAAAATACCCCCTCTTGGCGGTATTAGATTTTGATTAATGATATTTTTTTCATTTTCACTGCAGAATAAAAAAGATTAAAAAATAGCGGACCAGCTCAATTCTGAAGGTCTAGTTTAAAAAATAGAATTTTTATTTTTGGTGGGACCAGTTTAAACGAATTCTGACTGGATTTTATTTCATGTCCTTGAATTTTGTGTTAATTTTTGAATCTACGTCAGACTGTAGCCATGAGACTCTCATCATAGCTCTATGAGTCACCCATGTAGGCACTATGGCCCCTCGAGTATTGAAGATATCAAGAGTGTGTTCGTTTGTCGTTCTACAAAACAATTCTTCGGCCAATGAACTCAACATGCCAGTTGCCGTTTATTATTATTGATAAGTCGAAGGAACTTATGGTAGTTTGTTGTCAGGCCAAGGTGCAGTCCCTTTATCAACCCCAATCAAGAGCAGCATTATCTCTTTGTCACGCTACATGGATTTTGGAATTCCAGTCGACCCGAGACTTTAACTAGGTCTTTTGTCGTAACCGGCTGAACAGGTGTCTGTCAAAGTCTCAACAAACCTGTAACATTCAAGACAAGTTTCCAGTTGGAGTTGATGCGCTAACTTTCGGACGTTACATAACATTTCGTGTTTCCTTTTTTATTCATTCTCTTTTTTATTTTTTTTGTTTCCTTCACTATCTTTTTCCTTATTAATTTATATTCTAATCTGTTCTATTATATTTACACAACGTCTAGAGACTCTAGACTCGAGTATGAAAGAATGTTCCGTAAGATTAACGTCAACGAGCACAGAAAAAATTAAAGTTAAATTTTGTTGCATGTAAAATTGCCCGCTGCTAAAGTTTACATGCTATTTGGCGGAAGTTTATCCTGCGATGGAAAAAAGGTGTCATTTGCTACGGCGTCCTTAGCAGCAATGGGAAAGCGGCAAAATATGAGTGAATTCGAGATATAAATCGGTACACCAGATTTAAAACAACACAGAAAAAACAAAAAGCATCTGACAGATGGGAATCCCTATTTCTGTCAAATTTAATGAAGTTAATGGACGATAGATAGCGCTGGCGTCGTATTCTTGCTACATCTCGAATAAAAATGGAGCGATTATAAGTTGAAAGATTATCCAGGCAAGGTTAAAAATCGGAAATTATCTTCAATTCATGTAAAGTATATCACCTGGAATCGATGTGAACTATATGTTTCGTTTTGTTATGTGAGCCGGTCAATTATACATTAGGGCGAGATGACAAGTGGTTAGGCTCCCAGCAGAACCGCGGTAAATCACATCTATGACCACGTTTCACTACCGTGAGATGGGAGGTTACAGTCTGTGACGGAATCAATATGACGATCCGGCAAAAGTTACGGCAAAGACGAATGCCTTCTGCATTTTCCCCGCAAGTGTTTTAGCATACATAGCCCCTTTTTGGAGGACTTCGGCATCGGTTCGCAGACGTTGATGCGAAAAGTGCGATGGCTCTGGGTGTTTCTTGCACCGCAGAGCATGCAGTTGTGCCACGTAATTCTCTCGTTCAGGGGTTACGCTCACATTGGAGCATTCTAGTAAGTCGTGATTTTGTCGCTCCGACAACCTAAAGGCCCTAAGATTCCACCCATCCATCGCATTGACTTCATTTTCATCGGCTCCCCCAGCTCTAGAGTGGTCGACAATGTTGCCCGACCCGTTTTATTGCTTTGAACCGCACTTACTACAACTATGTTTGGTGTTATCATTGTTGTTCCCACGAGAAGATAGGAAAAGGTGTTCGTCCATCCTTGTAGAGTAGAGCCCCGCATGCAAGGATAAGGCTGCCTACTCTGAAAGGTCACCCGGTATCCCAGAGTCACCATTCTAGACACCTAACCCAGGTGCCATTCAGCTTTCGACACGGTTTTCGCACCTCTGCTTGGGGGTTAATTCCTTCGGGACTACTCCTAAAAATTGTCCGCGGTTGCCTATTAATTGTTTGTAACCATATTCAGCAGAAACCCTACCGGGACTTTCTTTCTCACTCATCATTGTAAGCGTATTAAGCGATCTAAATCAAATTTTTCATTTTTTTCTATAGCTGTCTTTTAAGTTTCTATTTTGGTTTAGGTTAGCCAATTTCACTTCCTCTCCCCTAATAAAATTGTGATCTCAGTTATTAGGAATGTTCTCACAGAAAAACGTATTTTTTCATTGCACCTTAATTTAAGTGGAAAAGCCCCTTTTAGCCATCTACATAAAGTAAAAAAAATTTTCTGTTTAATTAGTTTAGACTTACAACAAATGCAAGCGCGTGCGAAGTGTGCACGAAAAAATTTATAAACATCGTGGTAAGTTTTTTAAAAGGAAAAATGCATCTCTGATTAGCTACTGGTCATGAGTTCAAATCCTGGTCTGTATCGGTATTTTTAGTAATTAAAATTTTACCGTCGGGGCAACTGTGACGGGTTCACGAGAGCATCCAATGGCACGTATGAGGGACGCCCGGGCTACATCCTCATAGATTAGCATGTCATTTCCATGAGGGGCCACGCCTAGATTACCCTCTGAGGACCCTCATGGTCTGAAAGAAATCAATGTCGCCCGCTTCATTTTTCTACACGGGCTATAACTTTAAATTTTTTTATTTGGCAGATTTAAGATTTATTTCTGAATTTTACTGAAATTGTTTACAAGTAAGGCTTAAAATCGTTCTAATTTTATAAGTTACATTTCTATTTTTGTAATTTATAAAGGTTTGAAATTTAGTAATAAATATATATTTAGTTTTGGATATATTTTGTAGTTTTAGAGGCTTTTAGCAGACTTAGAAAGTATTTGAAATTCGTAACATGTAGACTGTTTGAGTTTAAGATTGTTCAATTTTGAATTTATTCTTTTTTTTATCTTGAATGCTTGAAATATGAAATACAACCTTAAAGGCATCTATTGATAGAATTTGTTTTTCATCGACAGCAGATGCGCGGAGTGATTTCAGAGCTTTAATGCACTCAGCACAATCCGAAAACGAAATTAAACGCGCTTAAGGATTGTATTTAAGTAGGGGATTCACTTAAGTTGCGGACGTTCACCCGATGCTCTTGAACCTTCAGGGTCAGATGCATGCATGCGAGCACCCTGTACTAGACATCCTTATCGTTCAAGTGAAACTCTTGGTGAATTACGTATAATATAGACATCGATGGAATGTTGGTGTAGGTTCTTTTAACTAAAGAGGAATGAAATATTATCAAATAATATAACATGCATCCAAAAGATAGAAACTGTCAACCAAATTTAAAATGTCCATCTAAGAATGAATTAAAACCTGCCATCATTTGTATCAATCTATATATTTTTAATTCGTTTTTTTTATATTTAAAAAATGGTTTAAAAGAGGTAGATGAACCCTTTTTGTTAGTTGACACAAAAATCTTTGGGGCAAATCGAGTCCAGCATTTTTGCGGTTTCTTTCTGGGCCGGTGACCGATGTGGAGTAACGACCTTCAGTTGATTCAGTTCCACTGGCATGGCGGTACAGTGGAGTTCATGAACTCTGGAAAAGGTGCACCTCAGCAAACGCAGTCGATAGATAGTACAGTTATGTCCTGCTCCTTTTCCTGATCCACCCTCTTCTTCCTTTTTTCCTTTCTATACTTGCAGATTTAGGCATGTAGATTTAGGTATTAAACTGATTTTGTAAAATATTCCCACAACTTACCATTTTACTTCATATTCCGGAACGTAACAGCCGAATAATATATACCAACAGTCTTTAAATAGGCCATCAAGATAAAGATGAGACTAATATGAATGGTCGCTTCGTGTTCTGGGAAGAAAGAGATTCAAAATGCAAATTTCTCTCTTCTCGAATTTCTGGTAAATCTCTTAATGTCCTCAAGATTTTCAAAAATATATTGTAAAAATAGGAATCCCCCTTGCACTGAATTTTATTTATCCTTCATTTTTTATTTCATTTTCTTGGCGAAATACGGTACATGTGTCCATTCACTTTGAGATCACGATCTCGTGTTTAGTTTTTTAAGTAATTGAGTGCGATAAATAAATCCCAGATCGTCGACTGGTGACGAGTTTGGTGAGCCGATTCTAGATTTTCAACGCTGATAGGTGACAACTCAGTTGCGTGTAGTAGAAAATTTGAATTTAGCGCCCCTTGAGGCCCCTTGAGTATCAAAAGCCCCAGAGGCAATAATGAATCTGGGTCGTTGATTCAGTCTCGGTATATGATGAGTTCAGGAGTTTCTACACCAGTCACTTAACGGGATCGTGAGTAATAGAAGATCGTTTTCAGGTTCGTCTTCAGGGATTTGCCGGAAACTGTGACGTCATCTCTTCTGCCATTTACAAAGAAGCTATAATGTTGTCAGAGTTTAATGAACTGTTGGATGGATATTTTAAAATTTTCAAAAATGTTACCGGTCATTCCAATCAAGTGATTTAAAAAAACTTTTAAATTACAATTTTGTAAATGAAGCCTTCAAAATTGCCAAATTTTTAATTAAAGGCCGACAAAATGAAACTATTTTTAATAAAGTCTTGGAAACAGAACAATTTTCATTTTGAGACTTTCAGAGTTTAAATAATTCTGAAATAAGAAAATTTAAACCTTCAAAACAAAAACAAAATTTAAATTTTAAATTAACCATTTAGTACTGAGTTTCTATAGTTTTTACTTACATTTATAATTCAAACTCACAGTTTTCTAAGTTGATCAATATTGTATCGCATTACACTTTTAGTGACGGCGATTTTTGTATGCTTCAAATACTTTTACGAAGCACAAAGTGCGTTGGCTGCGATAAATGATATATTCTTCTGATTTCTTTGTTTTGTTTGCTATGGTTTTCTCAGAAGGAGGTATCAATTCTCATTTTTCTGGAATATTCCATGTATCGCGATATTTCGTTCCAAAAATGAGACGAGCGTCTGCAATGCCTGATTGCACCTACTTATCAGAGTGCATACGCGACGACTGATGCTGTTAAACTGCCCACATAAAAGCCCACGATCGTTTTAAGCATAGGAGAGAGTGGGCGAACGAATTCAAAATTCCCATAAGGCGTTTTTCACCATCAAACACGGACGAAGGCCATCGCGAGTGCACATATAAATATGTGAGATCGTAAAACGGAAGTAGCTCGCTTTTGTTCTTCCAAGAACTGGTCTCCACTCTCTACACCTACTTCTTCCTCTATTTTCGGAAATCGAAAGAGCAACACTCCTAGAAACTCGTCGAATTTATAATTGATATAGTAGAATACCGCTTATTAATAAGTTTTGTACTTCACCTCTAGCCCTTTTACTGAGCAAAAAAAAGTTACGCCAACAAAATAATTTTATTGAGCAGTTTTTATTCGTTTTACAATAAATTGGTTGTGAATAATGAGAAGTGGTTGGTATAAGAAAATAATGTATTTGCGTTAAATAAATATTGTCGTTAAGTACCTTTTGTTACTTGCACCAAATTATTTGGATGCTCGTGCTGAACACGCGCATTACGATTGGCTGATGCCATCTGATATGCTAGAGAAAGCAACGTATTTTCGATTTATTGTATGAGCTTTTTTAAAGTTATTTTGAAAAAATAATTCTAAGGAAATGCTACGACTTTTTTTGAATTAAGAATGCTTGCTGTTTCGAGTTGTAATCCTATAAAAATTATAGTTGTTCTTGTGATTTTACTCGGGTTTACTTTAGAATTTAGGATTATAAGCAAACCTTCTTTGTCTTGTTTTAGAAAATAAAATCCAATATTCATTTTTTTTAAACCTAAAAGAAGAGAGAAATGCTTTCTTGCAGTAAAATGCATTTCATTTGAGACAAGTTTTCGGGTTAGTCACAATTTCGTCTGTAAACATGGCTTAAGCTGGTAAAATTGAATTGTGTTTAATTAAGCAAATTTTATGAAAAATAAACGCATTTAATTGAATCACTTCATTTTTTTAATTTAGCGTTTTTCGCAAAAATAAGAAGTTTTATGGTATATACAAAAGATGTAAAAAAAAGTGTTAAAGCTCAAAGTGTTACAGGGAGTCTATGGACTGTAAGGTCTAAATTCTAAGTACTTGAAGGACAGTCATACTGATCCTTAGAAGTTCCTAATTCAGTCACTGATTTATTTTTGCATTGTCCTCTTAAGGTATTTTTCTCACTCCATATCGATTCCCCAATGTAAAGTGTATAACCATTTACTTGAATAAACATATTTGTTTTATCGAGCATTAATTGGTGTTTTTCACTTATGATTAATTCTGCAAAATATATTTGTTTAGCCAACTTTTTTGTTTAATCAAACAAACGATTTTGTTACTTCTCTCGCAACTAAACTTTTTTTTGGCCAGCCAGATATTTTTCTCAGTATTTATTGTGTACGCAATTACTCAGGGGCGAGGCTAAGTCAAAGAAGAGAGTACAAAAGAACAGATTAAATCTGAAATTGATTTGTGGAACATATTGACCCAAAATGCAGACGCAGCAGATTTTAGCCAATAAGAATTTGAATTGAGTTCTTTCACAGACGGAGAAAAAATTTGTTCAGCTTTTTTGTTTAGTTGTGAATGACATTTGAAGGTTGGAAGTTAAGAAATAGTTAATAAAAATTCGATATTTTTAAGGAATGCGAAAAAACATTCTGTAAAATTAAAATCAATATTTAGTGATAAAAGAAAAGTCCATTCTCGAGATAAAATTTTGCTTAACTGAGGTAGAAAAAGTTTCATTAAAAAAAATCCAGTTTCATGGGAACAATTGGAGTATGCTAGACGGCCGATTCCGACACAAAAAATTAATCTTCAGTTTAAATAAGAAATAAAAACTTTCGCTCTAGATATCGAGTTTCTGAATGCGATAAGGAGAGATTCGATCCAAAAAAGTTAGTTAATTTTGAGTAAATCGTAAATTTTGATGTTATTATTTTACAGGTTTCAAATTTTGACCTTCAGTAGCGATTAAAAAGGACGTAGGCTACTTGCGCCAATTGACCTGTCTCTAATCTCTGGTTCAAAAAAGGTTCTCTAATCCTACGGCTTACTTCCGCTAAACCTTATTCCTCTTGCAAAATTAAATAATCACAATTTTATCTTTTGAAATGTGCCTGAGAACTGGGGTAATAAATAATATATACAACAGATCACAGGATGCTAATGAGAAATGGGCAGAAAACTGTAGACTATTTAGATGCAATGCTTACAGTTTAAACGCAAGACTCTAAATTGAATTGAAAATTCCAATCAGTACCATATATATTTTTAAAGCTAAATTTGAGAAGGTTTAGGGGTGCAGTAGATTTGGGCGTGTAACGACTACAATACTATATACCGGTCGACAAACGCATGCGAATCATTTCACTTGCGATTTAATGCATGTTTTTATTTCTCGCATCCGAATATCTACATATTTATAGATACTTTATTATTAGGCTTTCAATCTGAAACGTACGCAAAAATAAAAAATAAAAAAGCAAGGTTTCGTTAATCGAACAGTTTTTGAATTGAACTGTGATGCAATTACACAAAAGGAGTTTGTAATTTTGTTATGTTACGGTTTGTCTATTCTTAAGTAGGTATTACAAGAAATAGCGAAATTTTAAATGTTTCATTAAATTTTAGGCAATATCCGAAATTATCAAACGTTTTCTAATGTTCCTATAGGCTAATTTTAAATCTGTTTTCCACAGTATCACCACAGCTAACACAGTATTTAGCAGAAACCACCTGGTTATAGTTTTCCATACCCAAGTAGCAAAATCTATTCTTCAATTATGTTTGGCTCCATTTTCAGTAATTAAAAAAAAACACTTGCTGATAGTTGGGCTCATTGTTGGGGAATTCGCCAAAATCTACCTTTTAATTATATTTAAACCCATTTCCAGTATATTACAACAATATATACTACATATATTACTACATATATTACAACTTTAAGGGGGGGGGGGGGTAAAGGTTTGCACTTTCAAAAAATCAATTTTTTTTTGTTTTGCCTTGTTGTTAAACATTTCAAGAATATATTCTCCAAATTTTAAGTCGATCTGAGCAAAACTTTTAAAGTTATTGTCTA
>JAAAKG020101058.1:0-15886 GCA_010014905.2 Druon quercuslanigerum | reverse complement strand
TTTATGCTTTTAAATATTAAAATCGAACTTTCTAAATTAAGGAATCTAAAGCGCAACCATTCTAAAAAAATTGCAAATCGTAGAAATTGAAAAATTTTGAGATAATATATTCAAAAACAAATATCATATTTAAAGAAAACATTCTAAATTTTACAATTGTCAGTTAGGTTTTAAAAAGTTTTCAAATTAAATGTTTCCAAACCAAACTTACATCACTTTACATGTGTACAATATTGAAGATTGAATTTTGGAATTGTCTAATTTATACATTTTTAATATACATTTTTCTACTAAACATTACTTCAGTTTTAAGTGAAATTGGTTTCAATTTTAGAAAATCTGTTCTCAAAATTTTAATTTTAATCTATTTGATTTTGAACGTTCAGTTATTAAAAGGCAGCGACTATCAGAGGAAGAAACATGTCTCAAATCTCCTTAGAGGATCTCTCAATTTTACCATCTATAACACACCCTCACGATGCCTCGAAAATTAACCCTAAACCCAAAAGTGTCAATTCTTCACAAAATATAAACAATTAAATACTTTTTTCACGGTTTTTTTGCAAAAAAATGCTATTGTTTGTGTGGTGCAATATTTATCAACATTATAAAGCAATCTCTTACTGGACTACTTACCACTGTCCACTTCACGACAAAAAAAGAATTCCATTGAACTTTTTTTGTCGAATTAAGTTTTTTATATTGTGACATCAAATGACAAAATACTATTACCTCTAACACTAATTTTTTATAACATAGAACAAATTATTTTTTAACATGAGTCTATTTGGATATTATTTTTTATTTTTCAATAGATATTTACTTAAATAATTAAAGGAAGTTTGAGCGCACCTATAGAACGCATATTTGTTGCATCTCGCGCTACGTGCTCAGTTTTTGTACTTCCCCCACATTTGTGCATAAATTTTTGAAAATTAAAGGTCAAACCATCGACAACTGTAATTTAGTGATTATGACTTCTCTTTTGCTAAAGATCTTTCGGCCTTAACAAACACACTCTCATTACATATTTTCTATCTCGTGCTTCGTACTCGCATAAACTTTATGCCAAACATAACATTTTCTATATTATGTTTATTACTATCTCATCTAGAGAAGGTATTAGATTTGTGTAAAATTTGAACCCTCCGGTTTTTGTCAAATGTCCACGTATTGAGACCCCCTGAACCCGAAAAACAGGTTTTTACGAACGTGTCTGTACGTATGTATGTATGTATGTATGTCAACAGATTGGATTGACCTTTAGTATACTATTTTAGTGTCTCAAATTGAAGGTCAAGTTTGTTAGCCAGCCGTTTTAAATGAAAATTCAAAAAGTGAGTACTTTTTGAAAATTTTTGAGACCATTTTTTTCAATTTTTGAAAATTCTATGTACAGCTATTACTAGTACATGAAAATACTATCAATTTATCACAATGACTTTTTTCTATGAAAAAAAAGTTAACGGAGTTATATCAATTTCAAAATCCAAAAAAACATACAGAAATGAACATTTTAAGCCAAACAACGCACGATATCAAAAAAAGTCAAGAGGGGAAAAACGTTGGTTTTTGAAAGCCCTACAAGATTATTAAAATAACTATTTAAACTTTTTCGAAAAATCAAAAATTCAAATTTTGATCGCAGAAAAAATAATAAATCTAAAAATTTTTTATGGGCCACTTTTTGGAATAATACATTTCTCAGGGTAGTTCCCATTAAAGATTAGTGAAAAATAAAGAATAAATGATAAAATCATGTAATTGGACAAAATTTGTAATTTATTTTGCAATATCTGAATAAGCAGTCCCGGGCCGAGCAAAAGAATTTAATATAATTAATTTTATTTGGGTTTCTATTATACGATGAACAGAAACGAGCGTGGAGCGCGAAGCGCGAGTTTCTTGATGAGATGAGAACGTGTCACTTAAGGTTGATAGAACCTTAAGTAAATTCGTTCTTTTTTTATGTAAAGCTGACGCAATTAAACCAAAAGCATGTCATAACGATGAAGCTTACAAAGAGATTAGCTATTTTTAGAGGAACTGTCTGTAAAGCGTGAGGTAAATGCATCCGAGCGCGTAGCAAGAGATGAATACCTAATCGAGCGCGAAGCGCGAGATCCAACAGGTGCGCGCCACATACGATTCAGTTAAAAATTGTCCTGAACTCACACAAAAGTGCTATATATTTTTCGCGCTTGCGGAATGTTGTTTTCTTACATGAAAAGATCTATTTGACAAACGTTTTATTTGGGTACGAAAATCTAACTTTGCACGTTAATGCCTATTCACAAGTCTAGAGATGGCAGAAATCAGAAATTATCGATTTTTGTTTACCTTTAGGATTTTTAAATTGACACTTACCGTTACGCAATCAAAAAATACACATGCGTATGGGTAATACGAAAAGATCTCAAAATGAAGGTGTATTCAGACGGAAAATGCATCTTTCTCTCATTCGACCATGGCACGACGGCACGACTGTAGATTTAATACCCAACACGAAATAAGGGGAAAAATATAAAGTGATATAAATGCGTGGCATGGCCACATGGTAGAGTGAGATAATGATACATTTTTCTTCTGCATTTGACCGGTGTGTAAACGCACTCTTAGGAGTATTGGCTCAATTCTCACTTTCTATTCTATATTTCAGAACGAGAGAGGCGATAGTTAATGATCGAGAAGTCCAGACTTGTCTATCATCGATCATTGTGCCTTTCATTCTGAATCTTAAGTTAGAAAGATAGAATTGCAGTTGATTGTTTCAAAATGAGCGAACATCTATGTCGAAATTTATTGCCTTAGAAGGAGAGATTTGATCAATTATATTGGCCTGGGGTTAAGGATAGCAAATCATTTGGATCAGGGGATAGTGGAGTAAGAGGATGTGAATTTAGGATAGCTTCAATCTCAACCACGTATGTGTGAAGTTGCTCATATGTCAGAAGCGAATTTCCGGATACTCTTTTGACATGATTTTTAAATTATTTTACTTAAGCTTCCCACAGGCCCCCAAAATGTGGCGCTCGAGGGGGTATGAAAAGCCAGACAATTCCTTTTGTAGTTACATAATTTGATACCTGATCATTATGTTCAAAAGATTCAATTTGTTCATAAAGTTCCTTTAATTTGTTATTGCCACCGACAAAATTAGTTGCATTGTCGGATGAGATTGATTTAGAAAGTCCTCTGCAAGCGAAGAAGCGCGATAAGCAAGCAATGAAAGTGTCTGACGTTAAATCGCTCGCGAGTTCTAAATGTACTGCCTTGCTGGCTAAATAAACGAAATGCGCTACATATGTTTTGAGTTTCATTCGATTTTAATGTCTATGCTCCTTGATATAGAATGGTCCACAATAATCTATACCCGCATGCTCGAAAGGTCGTACGAAAGAAACGCGATCCTTACGTAAATTTCCCATTGGATAATTCGTTTCCCGCGGCTTCGCTCGAAAACATTTTACGCATTGATGGATAATACGCCGAGTCGCGTTGCGACCGTCGATAGGCCAACACTTCTCGCGCTCTCCGTATAGGGTTGCCTGAGCACCGGCGTGAATAAGTTTGTTATGCTGTTTTGTTATGCTGTTTTGGAAGGACACTTGGATGCTTCTGCGATTCAGGTATATTCGCGTTGACAAGTCTTTCCCCAACCCGGATAATGCTCTGATCTAAAAAAGGATTTAACCTGAAAAGAGTGATTTTTAAGCTGACATTTTCGTTTCGCGATAATGCACTTATTTCCGCAGAAAAGTTTTCACCTTGAGTTAACCGAATAATCGCGTGGGAAGCAGCTTCGAGTTCCATTTATGGTAGTGGACCATTTGCCTTTGAATTTTTATCCATAGTTTTATATTATTAAAAAATCTAAAACAATAAGCGACAACGTGCTTAGTTTTTTTGGAAAGTGCTAAATTTTTCTAAAATATTAACTCCGTTTTGAGTGATCTTCAGGGACATAATAGATTTAGGTTCGCGGATTTCTGGAATTTCGCTTGTTTTAAAAGTAAATTGTGGCCAGGTATCAGGGTTTTGCCTAAGCCATTCTGGACCCTGGGATAAAAAGTTATTTTGTAGAAACTCCTCTGGAATCTGTCCGCGTGAAATCAGGTCCGCAGGATTGTCATAAGTGGGTACGTGTCGCCACTCGTGAGGTTGATTTATTTCCTGCATTTCAGCTACTCGATTGGCAACGAACGTCTTTAACGTATGAGTTTCCGTATTGATCCAATTAAGTGCAATTGCCGAGTCCGACCAAAAACAAACCTTTGAAAATTTCATTTGCAGTGATTGTGTGGCGGCACTGTACAATTTAGCTGCTAAATTCGCAGCACAGAATTCCAACCTATGTAGTGTCGTGGTTTTTATCGGCGCGACTCGCGATTTTGAGCAAATTAGAACACAATGGTGCTTACCTTGATCATTTGAAGATCGAAGATATAGGCAAGCACCGTAGGCCTTTTCACTTGCATAGCAAAAACCGTGAAGTTGGAACCTTATTTAACAGCGGTAATTTGTCTCGATATTCAATCCAAGTCTCTTCGATTTAATTTGGGACGGGCGTGTCCCAAGTGAGTTTACATTTCCAGATTTCCTGAATCATTATTTTTGCTCTAATTATAACTGGCCCTAATAACCCTGAAGGAGCAAAGAGCTTGGCAGTTTGAGACAAAATTACTCGCTATGTTATTGGATCTTTAGAGGCAGGTAACTGGATAGTATATAAAATGGAATCGTTTCTCCCATCCCAAAGCAAGCCTAAAGTTTTGACTGTCTCCGAGGGATCGAGTGATTTAAAAGTGGTTGAATTTTCGTGTGCAGATTCATTGGACAAGTTAGGGTGATTGGAAGCCCATTTTCGTAGATTAAACTAGCTTTGGGCAGAAGAGCGATTAGATCAGTGCGGAGCTCAAGAGCGTCTTCAAAAGTATGTGCTCCTGAAAGAAGGTCGTCGACATAGAAGTCACGCTTTAGAATTTATGGTGCGATAGGATGAGATTCTTGCTCGTCGTCCGCGAGCTGATGCAATGTACGGACTGCGAGAAATGGTGCGCATGCAGTGAAAAAGGTTAGTCTGTTGAGAGGGTAAAATTTGATAGACTCTGTAGGATTTTCGCGCCATAGGATTTTTTGAAATCTTGTATCTTCAGGACTCACCCGAATTTGCCGATACATTTGCTGAATATCAGCTGTAAAGGCGTATGGAAAGGACCTGAATCGAGTCAAAATAGAAAAAAGGTCCTCTTGTATTGTTGGACCTACCATGAGAGTATCGTTTAATGAAAGGCAGGTAGATGTTTTCGCCGACTCGTCAAAGACAACTCGAGTTTTCGTAGTGAGACTCGATTCCTTGACTACCGCGTGATGTGGCAGATTATAGCCTGAATTTGAAAGTTCATGGATTAGAACGAGAGACATGTGTTTCTCCTCGATATAGCTTTGAATACAATCAACGTATTCTGCCTTGAATTTTGGATTTTCCTCGAATTTTCTCTCCAACGCATAGAACCTCTGAAAGGCTGTATTTCGCGGATCCCCGAGAGAATCTCTTTTCTCGTTAAACGGAAGTTTTACCAGGTACCAGTTAGTCTCGTCTCGTGTGCTATTATTTAAATAATGAGTCTCGCAAGCTTGCTCCTCTTTTGAACGAACCTTGGAAGGATTTTCAGCCTCTGATTCCCACAATATTGGCAACTCTTGAAACCTTATAAGGGTGCAAGAAGCTTTCATATTATGGGAACTGCGAACAGCTTGCATGGAACTACTGTGACGCCCGGCTACAATCCAACCGAATTCAGTTTCCTTGAATATCGCGGTTTGGCCTGGCATGCGAATTTTGCCGGCGAGTAAAAGGTTATAATAAAATTCGACACCTATTAAAATATCTATTTCAGCCGGCTTGTGAAATTCCGGATCAGCTAATTGAATTTTCTCAGGTATAGGAAAAACATTTGGATTAAGTGGCATTGTAGGCATTTGACTTGAAATTTCATTAAAAAGTAAGAATGAAATTGCTAGTTCAGTCTCATTGATACGAGATTTGATCTTGCTGGAAGAAACATATTTAATTTGGGTGTGAAGGCAATTTACGCCTTATAGTTGAAGATCTATACGTTTTTTCTTGAGAACGAGAGAATTTGCAAAATTGTGCATAATAGAATTGCACTGAGATCATCTATCCAATAGAGCGCGACACGGACGATATTGGCCTTTGCTGTCTAAATTTTCGACTACTGCTGTTCCTAGAAGTACCAGAGATGGCAATCTAGCATGAAAGCTGACTAGAGTGGAGTGGTAGTAGAGCTTGACGGAAATGAGATCTCTTTATCTTGAACACTTGAATTGAAATGTAGGACACTATTGTGTAGTTTTCGGCATTTTCTGACATGTTTCTGACATGTTTTGAAATTGGTTGCATAAAACAAGCAAGTGTTTAAATTGGATCGCGAATTCATCCCGCTCTTTTTCACTGTGTTTTGAAGCTGACTCGTTTTCGGAACTGGCTGAGTGCTCTCAATCAACGATCGCTGCTCTAAAAATATCATTTGTGATAAAGTAGGAACTTGCATTGAGCTGACCGTTTCTTCCCATCTATTGCGAGTATAATTATTTAATTTTCCCTCGATAATGAAAATAAGCAAACTATCCCACGTATCGACGGGCTGATCTAGTGCCTTGAGAGCTCGCACTCGTTTCTGCACATTATCCAAGCTCTCTACAATGAATTTTCTTTTGTCGAAACGCCTTTTATGAAGATCTAATGCAATTAAATAATTATCCTGAGTTTTTTCTAACGAAGCTATGACTTCCGCTGCTTCCCCTTTGAGGCACGCTTTCAAATACATAAATTTATTTATAATTGAAATATCACTGTTGTCATGGCACATTGATTTAAAAGAATCATAAAACGATAGACATGTGTCATAGGTACCATGAAAGGTAGGTGTAGGAAGCTTTGGAAGTTGAAAGTGCGATGAAAATTGAATGAGAAGTTGACTCGGGACGTCATTGTGAGGATTTGCTGTGATACGCGAGTTTCAGAAAAGGTTTTATTCATGAAGAGAAATTACATCGGAGGTACGTAGATGATTAGGTCCTGCAATTGAACCTAAATTCTGCACCAGTTGTAGGTTGTGTGGAAAAACTACCCCTATCAGGGGGTTGAAAACACCCCATTGTAGGATTAATTTTTCGGTTTTGAGGCTTAAAATGGTGCTAGGTAAGTAGAATTAACGTAGTTATTGTACGCATACACAAATTGATTTTATCTAAGGACAAAAAATTTTTATACACGTTCTTGTTTATGACGTGTTTTCCAGCCTTTAATAGGGGTGGTTTTCGATTTTCGGGTTAATTAATGACAAACCCGGTTACAGCATGCATTGACGATTATTTTGATCGTTGTTGCGTAAATTTATGTTATTTCCTTCAAAAACTACGTTGGGTGCAAAAAAGGGGCGGATTTTAGGATCCCTCTTTGGTATGTAGAAGTTTTTAGTCGCGTCAACTTTAAGTCTTTTATCCTGTTGTGTCTCGAGGTAATAAAATAGAAAAATCACGTGTTTTTCGGCATTTGTTCTAGATTTAATAGTTCGTATGTACCAGCTATGGTTAAACTCGCGTATCTCTTCACAACTATTGCAAAATGAAAAGCCAAACTTGTGGTCTTTGAATTTTGCAATATTTGTTAATTTTGAACAACCCAGGCAAATTTTTTCAATACTACATACGCTTTTCAATTTCGAATAGGCGTCTAACCGAAGATTTTGATCGGAACAGGCTTGATTATAAAATTGCTGCAAACAGCTTAGACAATTTTTGTATGGTTCTACATGGTCTTGCATGTTATTATTATTATTTAATAAACAGGATAGTGTTTTATAACATGCAAGAAACTTATTTGCACACTTGCGATCACTTATATGTCGGTAGCCTTTATCAAACTCGAGCCAAAGTAACCAATTTGAACATGTTCCTGTCAAATTAAAAATGATGTCATAATGACCCTTCTCTGTATAGTATAATATATAGATAATGGTTTGGGCCACTCCACGGGTCTCATTGATCATATTTTTACCATTTAAAAAGGTTCGTTCACTACCTTTGGCAAAAGTGTCTACTTTAAAAATCACAAGAGCTATGTACTACTGCGCGAGATAGTGCTGGAAAAGGGTAATTTGCTCTATATCACAACCTTCCCACACACTCACCCAACAACTATGGCTCACGGAAGACACAATTTGTCTGCCTCTTCGATCGTACACATTGATTTTTTTCAATATTATTATAAGCTAAATCGGCAGGACTTGCTCCAACCGGCATTTCCACATGATCAATTACTAGGCGAAATGTATCATCTAACGTAAATTCTTCCGCGATCTGTGTAATACAAAAGACGATGTCCCATATAGCTTTGAAGCGCAAATCCATCACGCAGCGAAGAGCGTGACCTCCAGCACCTTGAGTGAAACCATCCGCATAAAATTGGATTCCAATTTTAACAGTTAGAGGGTAGGTTTGCACCAAGTACACGTATAGATCCTTAAAAACATTTTCAAGCCATTCGACGGGACACTTGCTATCGTCAGGGTTTTTTATTTTAAATGTTAACTCACGCGTCTTAAATCTGAATGAGGGATATTTATTACACCGATCCTCTAAAATCATTAATTTGTTACCATGCGGGGGTGTTTGTAGCTTAATATTTCTACCGTGACCTGTTTATATATCATCCCCAGGCAACGCATCCAATGCATCCAGGGTATCCTGGACGTCCATAGCCTCATCCACCTCTTCTCCTCCCGTCGCTGCCGCCGGGGATAAGTTTTCGTTCATCGTCTTTTCCTGGTCCTCTTACACCACCCTCTGTGGATGATTTGTTCACCCGATACGGAGCATATTAGCAGCTGCTTCACTATCCTTCACTATCTAGTGAGCTCGCCACGTCAGTGGTATCACGTTCTATAACAATAATATTTAATAAAATAATATAATGTGAAACTTTGGACCAGTGAAAATTAAAGGGGATTATTGTTTATTTTAAATATGATTATAAAATGAACCAAGTACTTTTTACATACCATTATTAAAATTCACGCCACTTGATCCTTTCTCGAAGTTACTGAATGTTAAATTCGGGGTTTTTCTCCTTCGTACAGTCGGAAAAAGTCTTCCGAAGTTTTCTTCTTCAACTCCTCATCCACTTCCATTGCAGACTGGCAACATGTGTATAGACTTCTGTTGTATATGAAAATTAAAAGAGAGCGGTGAGTCAACGTATAAAGGAATATGGGAGTAAAGTCAGGCTAAAACGTTTCACGCAATCAGCACTAGCTAAGCATTATTTCGAAACGGGACATAACATTTTTATTCGATAAGACAACAGTCAATGCAAAAACACACAATATCTTTCCAAGAAAAAATAGAGAAGCAATAGAAATCTTGAAACACCCTGATAACATCAGTAGGGACAGTGGATATAATACTAATCCGATTTGGCTTCAAATTCTTCTCGGAATTAAAAAAAAAGACTTGATTGGCCAATCAGGGTCCACCAGTCCCCACGGTGGGGCGCTCTGGACAATCGCAGTCATCTTAGAGAATTCACATAATAACAAAATAAACTGATACCTCAGTTACAGGTCAGGCCTGAAGAAGTGAACTGCAATTTTCTCAAAACGTCGGCAAAGTTCGTAGTTTCGTACACGATTGTAACCCGAAATATCTCTTTTATCATTTTTTTGTATCTGTTATTGCTTATAAGAAAAATGGGAAAATTTAATTTCTAAACATAACAAATGATTATGTCTGCATAAAACTCACAGGATGTCTTCCTCATCGACGTAAAAGTTTGATCAGAAGATTAAAAAAATATCAAGTTGGGGTTCCGTGAAAGCATAATTTTTACATTACGAAAAAAATTGATTTCACTTTTGTTAACTTAGAACCAGTTTAAAATTTTCTCACAAATTTCATAACAGGACGATTCACGATATACCTAATCAGAATATGGAAAGAGAAGTTTAATATACAGATTTAAAGAGCGAGTTTAATTATTTTTCTAAAACAAGCAACTAATTTCAAATACTTATAACTAAGGAGGAACAATTCTTGTTTAAAATCGGAAGAGTATACGTGAGCTTATGTCCTCTATAAGACGAGATACCTTGTCGCCAGAAGATTTAAGGACTTCAAATATATCTGGCTGTCTGATTTGAATGTGGTCTTCTTTATGTTTTATTTAAAAATGCATTCAACGGCCATTTTGAAGTTATAAATTCATTTTAGTTTAATCAGGGAAAGAGGAATCTATTGTTCTCGAATCAGAAACAATTGCAAGATATATTTTTCTCCCATAAATTAAAAAATTAAAACTGTAAAAATGTCGAGCCTACACACCTCAAATCTAAACTTCAAGCACACACACCCTAATCCCACAAACCTGAGCCTACAAACGCCAAGACTACACACCCTAAGACCACAAACAGATAAGAACGATGCAAACTTTAGATTTAGGGCTTGTAAGTTTTTGGAGTAGTGGTTTTGTAGATTTGTGAGTGTTTAGGTTTCTGGATCTGTTGCTTTGTGGGTTAGTGGAGGTTGTAAGTTTGTGAGTTTTACATTTATAGGCTTAAGGTTTGTGGGCTTAGGGCTTGTAGATTTGCGGTTTGTAGGTTTGAAGTGTGTAGACTTGGAGTGTGTGTGCTTTGAGTTTGCAGGCTTGAGGTTTGTTGGCTCGTAATTTATAGACTTGAGATTTTTGGGCTTAAGTTGTGTGGGCTTGGAATTTGTAGAATTATGGTTTTTGGGCTTGTAGTATGTGTACTTGGAGTGGATATATGGCTTGGAGTTTGTAGGTTTGACGTTTCTTGGCTCGTAATTTGTAGACTTGAGGTTTGTGGGCTTAAAGTGTGTGGGCTTGGGATTTATAGAATTAAGGTTAGTTGGCTCGGAGGGTTAAGATTTGTGGTCCTGTGTAATTATTTAAATAAGTTACATTTATTCAAACAATTACAAATTATTCAAAATATCATAGGAGATATTTAAATTATTCATTAGTAATTTTTTTTTACATAAAATTTCAAAAATTACTGAAAATAAAAAAAAATACGCATAAATGTAGCTTTTTCTATTTTTGACCATTATTCAGCATAGTACTGTTTAACGCTACACTGTGTAATTAATATTATGTACAATAATAATGTAGTGATATGCGCAGAGAAACAAACATCTGTGATTTGCATTTGAATCCTCAAGTCGCTAATATTCACCATCAATTTGAGAAAACCCTTTAAATAATTGTTTACAAAATAAAAAATGTCATTCACTACACTCATGTCTTGTATATTATTTTATTATCTAAATGAAATTATTATTTATGTTTTATTTACAAATAACCTCGAAAATTAAAAGCAAAATATAATTTCATTATTTCAAAAGTTAGAAAATGCAGAAAGAAAAGGGTTCAGGGCTTCAGGCACCTGGAGCCGGAGTTTGCAGTAGGACAAAAAAGCAGTACAAATCCGGCCCAAGTTACCTACCGCTTCCTCCAGAGGTTGGAGAGAGGAGTATGTTGAAAAATGGTAAAACAAGTCATTTCTTTATTTAAATTGCTTAAGCAATTATAAATTTTTTATAACCAAGTATCATATCAGAAGGTATTTTTAACATATTTGAAGTTGATTAAAAAAAGAAATTATTTTTACTGAGAAATGACAGTATTGTGCATTTGTTAACTAATTTTGTTTTAAAAAAATTAAAACAAATCTATTTGAAAATTACGAACTTATGCATTTATTTACAATATTTGTTTAAATAATTAACAAATTATGTCCATTTCTTCATAAGTCATTTCGAAATTTTTTTCTGCAGATTTTTACTCAAAAACACACATCTGAAGTAGCTATATATAATTTTTACTAGAAATATGACTTTTATTGATTCATTTGGTTATAAAAATTGTAAACCTGTTTTAAAATATCTGATACTGCCGGAGACCATTCATTACAAGTTTTTCCACTTTCGCATAAATTGCATACTTTGCCGCAAAATGGCATCTTCGAATTTTTTGAAAATAAACTTTCTTTGTCAAATAAAAAAAAAAACTTTTTTTCAAAATATGCTTTGAAAACTTTGCTAGAAATTTCATAAGCTTCAATTTCAAAAAAAGTCAAAATCGGTCGAATAGTTTAGGCTAAAAGTTCATTTGCCAAGCTATTTTGAGCGCGGATAGCGTTTTGATGGGTGACCATCAGCGACATACGAGCGGACTGTGTATTCGCTGCGTTATAACTAATATTAAGTAGGAGGTTCGACGCCGAGGATGATTGTGTGCATTCTATAGGGTAGGGACGAATGTCTGCCTTCAAACTCGACTGTCAAAAAACTTGCTGAACTTGGGAGATTGTATATGCATTAAAATTTTAATTAACCAGAAGAACTTTATTACCCTTGGAATTTTACGTTATCGTTCCTGAAATCATAAGTGTTGTATATCTGGTCCAGAAGGGTCTCTATGCTATTTCCTACTTTCTCGTTCTATATTTTGTCATAGTAACTATCACGAATTTGTCGAAAATTAAAGAGGCATATATTCTCGCTGTCTTTTTTCTTTAATCCTTTTCACTTTCTATAATCCTTCTGAATTTTTATGTAAAATTACTAAAAGAATTGCAGACGACAGGGAATCTCTCTAAAAGGTTACCTTGTTAGTTGTCCAACGATTTTTTCTAGATGAGATAGTACTTCTGGTTTTCCAAAGCAGATCCAAGCTCTATGCAAATCAAGATTTGCGGATGAAACTTTAAGGTTCCAAAAGACAGATGATAAGTTATGGGAGGTCGAATCGAAAGCTTTTCGGTAATCGATCCAGGCCATCCGTAGGTGACGGTGGTAGGACACTGCATCTTTGCAGGCACATCTGTCGATGAGCAGATTCTCCCGACATCCTGCTACGCCTTGCTTTGAGCCATGTTGTTTATACATTTCTCGTCGCACAGATCAGATTGTCCGAACAATCGTAACATGTAGAATAGCTGTGAAGATCTTATACAGTGTGTTCAGACAAGTGACTGGCCTGTAATTCTTCGGTTCAGCTAAGTTGCCTGTTTTAGGCAGGAGAACGGTGTGCTCTTCTACCAATCACTCCGGAATTTGCTCTTCCGACTTTAAATATAAGGTGAAAATATAAGCCAGATGCTGATGGGTTGAAGGAAACTTCTTCCAGAAGAAGGTCTTGATACCATCTGGTCTCGGAGCGGAATAGTTTTTCATACCTCCTAATACTTTTTTCACCTCCTCGGAAGTGATAGGTGGGCATTCTTTCTCAGGTGTCATGAGGGCATTAAACAGCTCCTTGAAGCTATTTATGTTCTCTGAGTCTTCTTGCAGGCTATGCTATACTACGTAGACTTCTCTCCAAAATACTTCGACCTCCTCTGGTTTGGGAAGGTGGTCGTCAGTAACTGAAGGGTCGTGGTAATAATGATGGGATATCAAAAGAAAACATCGATGTTCGGTAACATCGATATATCGAAAGAACAACATCGATGGCGAAACAAAACATCGATGTTAAGGAACAAAAAATCGATATTTTAAGAAACACCGATGTTTTTTTAATGCAAAAATAAACAATAAAGACTATACTTATTTACCTATTTCAGCATTTTTTATCAAAAGTTGTAAAAAAGACGTAATATCATGTCTAATCTCCAATAGACATCTCATTTTATACCTTTTAAAACAAAACGGCATAAAGCCATAAGTAAAGATTTTTCAAGATTTCGTTAGTTTCAAATAATTTTTACTCGTGAAAAGTGACGGTAATAAATGATTACAATTATTTGTTGGAAAATACTGATATATTTAAAAAGAAGACAGTACTGAAAAGCTCGGTTGTCTAGCTGAGTTCCAAATGTGAAAAGAAACATTTATGACATTAATATCTATCCTCCAAATTTAAATAATATTAAAAATATATATTTTCTAGATAAATTGTCACTCTAGTTTGTCAGCTACATAGCTAGAAGAATTTTATTCTTTCATTTCACGCTAAGAATTCATAGTTGTGTATTTTTATCTGAATTGTAAGACATGAAAATATGATTTAAGAATGTAAAATCCCGCAAAGGTATACGATTATATTTCATTTCTTAAAATTTAGATACAAATGCAGAATAGAAAATTTTTAATGTGAAATGAAACAATCAAATTTTTCAAGCAAATCAACAAATTGGGATGAGAAATTAGCTAGATAAGATATATTTTCATCAATCTCACACACATGATTTTCGCTAAAACGTACACTGAAAATTTGAAAACACAGCATCTATAAATTTTTGTAAGACAATTTCGAATTTTGAGGTCAGTATTTTTTTATCGAAAACCATAAACTAGCCGTAATGTCATGCCTAATCTTTAATAGACATCTTATTATTATTCTTTTCAAACAAAACAGCAGAAGTGAGAAGTAAAGATTTGTCTAGGTTACGTTAATTTCAAATGATTTATGAATGAAGAGAAACAAAGAACATCGAAACATCGAACATCGTAAGTTTTTTCGATGTTCGATATTGATATTATCGAGGGTGTTCATAGATGTCTCACATCGATACATCGAAAACAAAACATCGATGTTTTCGATGTTTCCATGTCCCATCACTACTTGGAAGAGTCGAGATAGTTCAGAGAGTAACTGTCAGTTGATAACGGATCCGGAGTTTGCTCGCGAACTTTCGAACCTTGGTGGTAGAATTCCTGCCAGTAATTATAAAGTCAATTACAAACTGAATGCGGCACGCGTACTGTCTCGTCCAGCCTATCTTTGTGGCGAGTTAATATATTGTTCATTTGGTCTTACGATCAACCGTTGATTTTGTTCTAAAATTCGCCTCGGCTTCAGCTCTCGCTGCATTATACACACAACAATTGATAGTCCACAGGTCGCATTCTTCGGAAAAATTTCCACGAAGCTTGTAATCCATTTCAGCCAGATCTTTAAGCTTGCGAGAAACTTGGATGCTGATGTTTCTCTGAGTCATAAAGACTCGTTCGTCTTCTATCGGATGCCTGTCAATGGTTGGTCTTGTCACCTCTCTTTCTCTGTTGCCCGCTTGTTCTGGCTGTGATAGAGTAGGCGCTCCGCTTAAACAGCCCCCTTTTGGAGTAGTTTGGTATGGTTTCGCAAACGTTGATACGCAAAGTGCGATAGCTCTGGGCGTCTCTCGCACTACAGAGCTTGTGGTCGTGATTTAGTAGCTCCGTCCATCTAAACACCGCGAAGTTCCACCAATCTATCGCATTGAGTCCGTCTTCATTGTCTCCCCCAGCCCTAGGGTAGTCAGCGTTGTTAGCCCACCAATTGTCGGGAGCCCTAGGCGTTCTCATGCTTTGAACCGCACTTACTACATCTATGTTGGGTGTTATCATTCTCGTTCCCACGAGAAGCTAGGGAAAGGGGTTCGTCTATCTTTGTAGAGCCCCGCATGCAAGGAAAAAGCTGCGTACTCTGAGAGGTGCAAGTGAATGCGAAATTATTTTTATTTTGCTCTTTCGACCATAGCAAGTTTTCCTATTTTCTATGGTATGAGCAGAATTATTAAATAATTTTGTATTATATTTTAATAAACTTATTAACTTTACAGTAAATATTCAAAATAGTAATTTTCGACATAGTGACTCTATATCCTGGTATGTTATTCTCTTATTGTAAAAAAAATTATGATATCAAATTTCACAACCGTAAGTTACTCCGTGAACATTCAAGAAAAAAATTATCAACTCCCCCTTCCCCCTCCCCCACCACTATTGAACATTTAAATGTTAAAAAAAAGGCTAAGGTTGGTGACCCTCCTTTTTTGTATTCAATCTTTCCGAAAAACAA
>JAAAKG020101047.1:0-15887 GCA_010014905.2 Druon quercuslanigerum | reverse complement strand
CTGATTCACTCGGGCGAACTTTGTTTTAGATCACGAATCACTATTGTCACAAAACTTCTGATTCACTCCGGGCGAATATTGTTATAGATCACGAATCACTATTGTCACAAAACTTCTGATTCACTCCAGGTGAATTTTGTTTTCCATCGACAATATAATTCGGCACGTGATATATCCCACTTCTGAACTGTCGGAAATAAAGATCCTAGAGACGAGACCGTGGTAACAATTATATTTATTCATATAACAGATCTACCGATACACAAAGGTTTTATCAAATATTTTAAGACACAGCGGCCAACTGAGGCTTTTGCGTTTCGAATTCTAGGACCCCTGGGTTAGATACGCCATGTGTTTTGTTTCGTCTTGGTCCCGTAAGCAAGTCCCCCTGAGAAACAGTCCTACGTCTGTTACTTTGCATTCATCTGAAAAACAGCTCCCATCACGTAATTGAATAATAATGGCGGTAATTTCCAGCGATGAAAAAATTGATGAGCAAGCTCCTAACAAAAATTGAGAACATTCATGAAAGAAGCAAACCAAGTCTGTTAATAATAATGTCCTTTCTTTGATACTCAATCTAATAATGTGAAGAATATTCTCTGCTTTTCTTTCTGTCGACAGTCACAAAACTCAAGGGGAATCTAGAAACGAGAAATCGTAAGGAGATAAAACTGTATAGACCTCAAAAATAGCTCTGCAATCATGTACTGGACCATGTAAACGAGGGTAGTAAAAGAAAAGGGTCTGTAGGGGTCTAAGGAGAGCAATAAGAATCTGGTAGCTCTATACTTGATAAGACAAGGATTTAGATACAGTTCGATTCCTTCCAATTTATTATGATCCTATGTTACATTTATGGACCAATGAATGTGGTATTCAAATCAATTAAATTGAGCGTTCCCTCTTCGACAGTGAGACATAGTGCCCCGTCTCAATTATATCTAAGCTTATCCAAGTCCTTGTTGCCTATTCCCCCTTCTAAATTTAAAAACCATGACACCTTCCTCAAGTCTACGAGCCATTCCCTATCCAGCTCCTATTTTCCTCCACCGTCAACTCACTACTTTTAATCGCTCAACCTAATCCACCTCCTGTTTCAGTTTATACTGACCCAAACATATTGGAAAAAATCCGGCTGCTTCGCAGACATATTCTCATCGCGCACTGCGCGCGCGACTCGCTTCGCTAGCAAGTTTGAGCGCGCCAAGGGCGCGCAACAGTTGGTTCTCGCGCTTCACGCTCGATAATGTATATTCCCTACACTTGTGCACAGATTCTTTGAAACTAAAGGTCAAAGCATCGACAACATTAATTGGGTGATAATTAATTCTCTTTTTCTAAAGCTCCTTCGGCTTTAGCGAACACATTCTCATCACGCATCTCGAGCCTCGCACACGAATCTGTCCTTCAAATAGTATGTCATTTCCATAAATGCATATTATTACAATGCATAACATGAATTGCTATTTAAGGCAGGATTCTACTTCAAACGCTCGAAAAAATGCTATTTTTGTCAATTTTTTTTAGAAAGTTAAGAAAGATATTGATGTCGAGTTTGTTACGCCTAATAAATATACTTTTAAAATACATTACAAAAATTTCTTTAGTTTATTTCATGCGCTCTATATGCATTTGACTGACACTTGAATACAACGCCTAAAAACATGATAGCCTTTGCGCTGGCAATAAAATCTTGAAAACGGTCCATCTGAATTAAAAAATTCAAATAGTTTTAGGTTCAGTATAACGATGGTAGCAGGTTTTTTCATTTACAAGAAAAAAAAAACAAAATAGCGGCAGTTCGAAAAAAAGTCAAAAATCTCTTTTTTTGGCTTATTTTTTGAAAATAATTATAATAAAAACAAAAAATTGTATATAAATCTGATACCATCGGTTAATATATGTGTATAGGTTATGTGGTACAAATTTCAGTCCAATCGATTCGGTAGTTTCGGAGATTTTTTTAACAAGCGGTAAATAACGTGGTTTCGAGAAAAACGCGTTTGAAGTTAGATGTTGCTCTGCTGACTTTGGAGACACGACTGCTTCGAAGGACGCAAACGTATAGTTAGGACGCTTGGATCTTAATGAAATTTTCAGAGAGTATTCTCAAATATATTTACTTACGAAAAATGAAAAAAAATTGAAAAAAAAGTTACAAAGTAGATTCCCGTCTTAAACAGACGTAGTTTCATTGTCTCGTCTGAAAAAATGCGCATTGAAAAAAAACTTTATTGCTAAACGTTTTATTGCAACTTGTGCAATAAAAACGTCGCAGATACGGTCTACACATCAGATTTACAGTTTTTTACCTTCTAAATTATATCCCTAACCTCAGTGACCCAGATTTATTCAATTGAATTTTCTACCGCTTCGTGTTCTACATCGCAATTGTGGTGCCCTAGTAGCATTATTGGGGGGGGGGGGGGTTGTTTCAATCGAAAGTTATAGCTGGTTAGTGTTTTATGCTGAGAAGGTCACTAACCTTCAGCAGCGTTGTGTTAGATGGGAGTTCATGTATAGACTAGGCAAAGTCAGAATATGCGTATTGTTTGTTTTGTTGCAGAGTCATTTTTCAGCTCGCTGCTAACAATGACACCAGTTTTCACTAATAAAGTTTTAGGTCGTAGGTCTCTAGGTACACAGCACATTAAGGGCAGTACCCGCATTTGAACAAAGTGAGAAGATGCCTTCAGTTCCGAAGCAGGTGAATCCTTAGAGTCGACTCACAGATTTATCACTTTTACATTACTTTAACAAAATTTTTAAAAACATCTGAGCGAGCTGAAATGTGACTCTACAACAACAAAAAATAGGCATATTGTGATTTTCCTATGCTATACGAATTTCTAGTCCTTTGACAAAAACTGGGGGCACACATTTTACAAAAATTTAATACCTTCTCTGATGAGAATGTAAAAATGAATTAATTTGTCATGAATAATGTTTTGATGTTTTTTCATCTTTTAATCGTGAAAAATAGCATTAAAAACATAAAAAATGTGAATTTTTTGAATACCCACACACGAGAAGAAAAAGAAATTAAAAAACAAAAGTTGTGATCAGAATGTGCCCACGCAGCGGGCAGATTTTTTTACTTTGACTGATGTTTTTCACAATTAAAACAGAAACTACGCTTCCTATCAAAAAATGATTCATAACAAATTTTTAGATCTTTCTCAAATGCACAATTTTTGTTTACTCATCTTTTTCTGCATTTTGCATAGTTTGACCGCAGAATGTAATTTTTAATTTTCCATTATTTTTTATGCTGTCAAAAATTGAACTTTCGATATTTCAAGAAAATTCAAAAAGTTGTTATGACAATCTTTTAGGGCATTTAAAAAGAAAACATTTTCTTGTATTACTTTTTTCATATCGTCCGTTATTTGGCTTAAAATGTTCATTTTCGTGTATTTTTTTAATTTTGTAAAATCTATAACACTGGTCAATTTTGATTTTTTCAAAAAAAGTTACCAGGATAATTTGTTCGTCTCTTTGAATACTATGAACATCCACACAGAAAATGTTTTAATCTTGAAAAAAGTGGCTTTAAAAATATGCAGAATGTGCTCACTTTTTGAATTTTTATCCCAAATGGCTGGCTAACGAACTTGGAATTTACTTTAAGATACGAATAGAATTAAAAGACAATCAAATCTGTCAATCAAATATATTCTCTGATGAAAATGTAAACATTTTTGTAAATTTAAAATAAATTTTAATGTAAGGTAACCAAAAATAGATACAATTTAAAATTCTGATTGGTGATCATTCGTTCTCAGTTTACGTACCTCGTTTTTATTTTTTATTTAGTATATGTATAGGATTCCTATCCAAGATTCCTACCTTACTGACATCGAGAAGCTTCCATTTGTAGTGGTTTGTTTCCATTCTGAGCTTCGAGAACATTCGCGAAGGGTCCTGCTGACGTCAAGATTTCGCAATAGTCTGGAGCCAAATTCAAGTAAACATGTTCCTGGTTATCACATACTGGTGTCAAGGATAAGTGAGAAAAACAAGGAGGATATATTGCTTCCCTGTGAGATAAGACATCCGTTAAATGCGCAAAAGATGCAGGTGTGTAGGTGAAACTTGATATGGAGAGCTACGCATGGCATCCTGTTTTGACTATTAATTTGATTTATTGCTTTCTGATAGATGATATTTTAACTAAGAAATTCCTGCTTTTATTTGTTCAATGCGTATAAGCTTCTAGAAAATTCTCAGAAGATCTGATGATGTTATAGAATAATATTAAGCAATTGTGTGACGACTGCATTTGCGAAAAAGAAGTTTCAAGGTTATCACAACATGTGTCAAGGTTAAATAAGAGAAACAAGGATGATTTATTGCTTCCTTCCAGATAATACATTGAATTATGTATTTGATGCGCATAAGCTTCTCGAATGTACTCGGAGGGTCTGTATTTTTAAGAAAAAGAAGGAGATATATTTGTGAGAAGGAGAATAAAAGATTCATGAATATAGTTTCTAGAGTATTTTTAATGACGTCATCAAACTATACTGCGCAATTTTTTTTTCGTAAACAACTTCAAGGTTATTTTTAATGACGCATTACGTTTTGGGATGTTAATAAATTATATACCACACGTATCGATTATAATTTAGAACCTTCTAGAACAATGTTGCATCTGGTATGTTGAATTTGGTAGAGGGGATAAGCCTCTATAAAAGGAGGCAACCTCTATTTATTTATCAGTTTATTGTCAGATGCCAGATTGTAAAGAAGAAAAGCAACAAGAGCTAAAAAATCGCTTAAATGTATTTCAAAATAACATTTGCGAACTAAAAGAAGTGAGACAAGTGGGAAATGATTTACAAACTTTATCAAGAAATTTGAATACAGTGAATATTAACAAGTAAAGATGGATATCTCAAACCTAAACAAAATTGCAATCAACCAGGATTTCCTTCCAACAGAGAAGCTGAAGGATCTAGAGCTAAATAGAAGCTATAAAATCGCAAACATGAAAAGAGTAACAACACAATTTGCAGAGCGGTACATTTGTACCGTGTTCCTACCAACAAGGATTACTAGTCTGCTGAATGAAGATAAAAATTTGCTGTTGGGAATAAAATTATCGCTCAGCCTGTGAAAACCTTCAGTGAGATATTCATCATGCCTTATACACCACGAAATTTAATGTTACATGCGACCACATACAAACTAAATTCATCATTCAAAAAGCAAATTGTGGTCGGTGCATATTAATAAATGTAATTTAAAACAAGTTCGCCATTTTTCATTTACTAGATTAAGAACAGATATATGTGTAAGTAAAAAGATACATATATATTTATATGTTTAAAAATAATCAACTTTATTCAGCAAAAACTTTAAATTAATGCAAAAGACACTTACAAGCTACACTTATCTATCCAACTATTGTGTGATTCATCGAAACCTAACCATTTTACAAACAGATTATTTCCGCACCTTTTCAGTACTTTTTCCATAAGATAAATATCTGGATATCTAACTTTACCTAGTTCTTCCTCATAAAAACGACCTGCAATATCTTTACCTTGATAATCTTTAAGCATATACGTCACTGGTTCAGTATTCTTGACATGACTTGTAGTAAATATTTCAGTTGTTCAATTCGGTGTGTAGTTTTTCTCAAAAACATGCTTCAATTTGCTAATAGGTACTTTATCTTCAACTTTAAATTTCGGTTTCTCAGCGGCTTGTTTCATATTAAAATGTTTTTATATATTAAACAACAATTTTTTCTTACTTTTGTTTTAACATCTTTTGGTTCCATTCGAATAGTCTGATGTCTAGTATCTTTGTAAGATCAAACTAAATCTTTCCAATTATCTATCCACTAATAATTACCCTGTAAGCTAAATTGCATCCACATTTTATTATCTAAAGTACGAATTAATCGCTTGCAAATGGAGCTTGTAAATTACTAAATGCCGAGTACAAATTTATCTTGTATCGCTTAATAAGATTTTCAAATCTTAAGACATTTGGATGTATCAGTAGAGCCAGCAGAGCATTTGTCTTTCCACAGTTAGAAGGCCCAAAAAATATAGCTCGTACACTGTTTGGTAGCAAATGTCCATGTCGTTTTTCTCTATTCTCGTTTTGAACAAGCGAATAAAAATTCTGAATAGGTATTTTCACAGGTTGTGCAGCAAACTTCATCTTGACAAAGACTGACTGGAAAACCTATAAATATTCATGAATCAAGCGAGACGTGAAAGGGCTTGCTCAACAGAATCATGGACAATTTGCCATTTGAGTTGGATTATCCTCGTTACCAGTACTGTGGACCACGTACGAAACTAGCCAAACGATTAGCACGATGTGATACAGGAATCAATTCACTAGACGTTGCTCGCAAAGAGCACGATAAAGCCTATTCACAAAATAGAGAATCTATAGAGGATAGAAATTCAGCTGACAGTGTACCAGCTGAAAAATCTTGGAAACGTATCCTTGCTCCAGACGCATTCATAAGTGAAAAGGCTGCTGCTTGGGGAGTAGCAACCGCATTGAAGGTGAAATAAAAATTGGGGGTGGATCTCAGCAAGAATAGAAGACCTAACACTACCCTGAGGAAAGCTGTCGTTGCCGCTAAAAAGTTCATGATTTCAAGCAAAGATAAGCAAATTGCTATTAATTCTGCACTCAGAGGCGCACGCGCAGCTGTGATGAAGGCTGCTGGAAGAAGAAATGTGAATAAAGCAATATTTGACCTGCACCAGTCAAAGTAGGGGGATTATTCTCCTTTCTCATACACGTGTTTGCTAGTCTCAGTGCTGCTGGGGCACTAGCTTGTGAACCTGCAGAAATAGCTAAAGCTGTGAGTGATGCAAATTCGGTAAAACAACAATTTTCAGAAAGTACATGATACAATGAAACGACGGAAGCCATTGCTTTAGGAAGAAGTCTATACTTGAAGCCATATAGGAAATGATTAGAACTTCATCTAAAACCGTATAAACAAGGAGTATGACTCAAACGCAAGTGAAAAAACTCAAAGTGAAGCTACCACATAGAGCTTTGACTGATGCAGATGTACTAAAATTTGGAAAATCTTTTAAGATTCCACATTTTCAAGGTATTTTGATGCGAAATGGATTACCAAAGGGTGGATCAAGTGAACATGAGTATTCTATTGTTAACCTTGATGATAAAAACGGACCAGAAACACATTAATGCACCTATAAAAAGATTAACAGTAAAATCATTTATTTTGATAGCTTCGGTAATCTTCGTCCACCTTCGGATGTCTTCAAGTATTTCGGTGTTGGTAGCATAAAGTATAATCATGAGAGATATCAAAATTACAATCCATTCATATGTGGACATTTATGTTTGCAATTTCTATGCAATAAATTAAAACCTAACAGTACGCTTAATCTATATAAGTGCTGAAATTTTTAATGTTAAGTCAGTTGAACATAAAGCCAAATGCTTTGGCAAACAAGGGTATTAAAACAATAATACTTTTAAAAGTTAAATTTACTACAGTCACCGTATGAATTTCGAACCCAAAGATTCCATCGGTCAATTGCCGAGGTTTTCTCCACACAGACTAGAAGCTAAAAAACCTTATGAATCTGATCAACCGATATCAATCATACAAGTTAATTATTTGAGAAATTAGGGGAGCATAACTACAGGCCCATACATTAATGGTCAGAAAGTACATACAATTCATGAATTTTTTCCTCCAGTGCCACCTGGATATAAGCTAGTGGAAGTACCATCTCATGTAATTTACTTAAAAGTCGCTGTACAGGCAATAGGTCATATACAGCTCCGTGCAGTTGATCAAGACGGATATTTGGTTATTTTCGTAGTGAGGTTGTAACAATCAGACTACACATAAATTCTCTCTAATATTGGGTATCATTTTGAACAAGAAGATTGGCTTTGATTATAATCAATCGGCGCAACACCACAAATTATTCAGTCAACAAAGAGCAGTAAAAGGGTTAACACCTCAAAGCGCCCTCTTCCTACAAAGTCTAGGCCTGAAGCTCAGAAAAAAGATAAGAAGAGAATGAAGAGATTCAAAATTTCTTACACCTGCATCTGTCACTTTGTCTGTCAACGATTAATTTTTTTTTCATGGAGGGGGACATTTTGTATATTCAAGCACCAATCATCTTTGATAAAATTCGGATTGTTGTTCAAAATCAGGACCAGTGTCTCCTGCTAAGAAAAATATCACTTCATGTACATGGAAGAATCGTAAGAACTGATGGAGCGCAAGTGACAAACATATAATTAGTTTCGAATGCCTACCGTCATTTGTGTGAAGAAGCAAGATATGAAATCAATGCAATAGAAATCGATAGAAATAAAAATGTTTGTTTGACTAGCCTCACGAAAAATTATGTATCTCTAAATCCTGGACAATTACGTTACGTACAGAATACTAGTTGGCTTGATGCGAATAATAATAATAATAATAATAATAATAATAATCAATCATTAAGAAACGTCCCTGGTTACTTTGATGTAGTCATACCTCTTAGCATGATATTTGGTTATACTGAAGATTATCACAAAATCATTGTCAAAGTTAAACATGAACTCATTTTGATAAGACCACAAAGTGATGCAAATGCCATCTTGCAAACAGCCCCTCTTGATCAGTATAAAATTCAAATTATTAAAATAGAGTGGTTATTGCCTAGAGTTAGACTGTCAGATTCACGAAAATTTCAATTGCTAAAACATATTGAAATATTGAAAAAGATCCATCTATTCCAATAAGTTTTCGAACTTGGAAACTGCATGAATATCCCTTGCTTCCAGCAAATTCAAACCATATTTGTACTGTAAAAACCTCAACTCAATTGGAAAAACCGAGATTTGTTATACTTGGATTTCGGAAAAACAGAAAAAATAATACTACTAGAAACTGTACCAACTTTGATCATGGCCATTTGACTAATGTAAAACTACTTTTAAATTATCAGTGCTATCCTTATAGTAATTTGAATCTTGATAATAATCGAAATCAGTATGCTTTTCTTCATAAAATGTATATAAACTTTCAAGCTAATTACTATGGTAAAAAACCACAGCCATTTCTATCGAGAAGAGAATTTATAGATCACTCGCCTTTAGCAGTGATTGACAGCTCTAAATAGAATGAGTTCGTTTGGAATTTCAAATTAGTTAAAATGTTCCCGCTCAAACATCGGCATATTTCTTAATTTTATATGATCGTATAGTTGAGCATATACCAATAAATAGGGTGGTGAAAAATTCGGTATAAAAATGCTATAAGCAAGTAGAAATAGTTTAATTGCATTCAGGATGCAATGCTTAGTGGATATGCAGGGCTTCAAGCTACCAGACAATAAATTTGTACTGAAAGAACTGGCTATTTTACCACTCTTTGATTACACAGGGAAAATACCATATTCTTTTCTCTTTCAGTCACCCTGCGACCAGAAGCATGCTCCAACAAAATATAAGTCTATACAAATTTGAACAGAACGTAATCGTCATGGAATACCTTTGAAAGCTGGTGATTCACCGTACCGAAATTTTAGATGATACAACAACAATTTATGTACAATTGTACAGACTGTACAATTGTATGTAAAAAAGGGCAAGTTATTGCAAAATAAAAAGAAAAATTATTTGAATGGTGTTCTTTATTGAGTACATCCCTGAAAAAATGATACTTTTAAGTTCAATGCAGAGCAATTTTCTTTAATTGATTTAGCTATCGGATGCAACCTGATCCAGCAGACGTAATCTTTCAATGCCGAGGACGATGTTTCTTGACGTCACAATGGCAACGATGTTCACTGACCTACCCATTCGCTTATCTACTATTCGCACTTATTATTATGAGGACAAGAACTCTGAGAAAAAAACACAAAAGTTTCTTTTAATTTTTTATTTTGTTTCCAAAAATTCAGTACATTATATATATTTAAAAATAAGTAGAATAAATATATATGGAAAAAACATTTCTCATCTCTATAAATCAAAATAATAATCAGTATATATGTACTCTTTTGAAATCATCCACTCTTCGTACATTTTTTTATTTTTACACTCTTCTTACATTTTTAATTGCGCAATTAAAGTAATTTTTACACATATGATTTCTACATTTAATATCTTTAAGTTTATACATCTCACGCAATCTCTGTAGCGGAGGACATTTTAGATCAAGCATGTCAACAATTTCACATGATACTTCTACAAATAGTTTCAACCAATTATTTTTTTCAATCCTTTTACATAAATTGTGTTTGCATCATCTAAAATGTCATTGAGTTTTACAGATACTAAATAATACGATAAATCACCAGCATTCCAAGGTATTCCATGATGATTGCCTTCTGTCCAAATCTGTGTAGACTTATATTTTGGCGGAGCATGTCTCTATTCGCAGGGTGATTGAAAGAGAAAAGAATATGGTATTTCTCTGTGTACTCAAAGAGTGGTAAAATAGCCCATTCTTTCAATACAAAATTTATTGTCTGGCAACTTGAAGCCCTGCATATCCACCAAGTACTGCATCCTGAATGTAATTAAACTATAACTACTTGCTTATAGCATTTTTATACCAAATTTTTCACCACCCTCTATCTACTTTAATCGGTTAAGACATTTGTGATAATAAAAATTAAATTTTAAATACAATTAAAAGCATTTTTAATTTCCAATTTAGCTTAAGGTGATGATTACTAGTGCATTTACCTTATAATCTCTTTTAATCTCCAGCCAGACTTTGTTTACTAAAAATCCTCTACTTTAGTTAAAATTTGCTCTCTAACTCTACTGTCAAACCACTTATTGATTTCAGTGGATTCTAAAATTAGCTCGTTTTTAGAATTGAAAATTTGATTGATCCAATTTCTTGACTCTCTTCTATGGCACTAAATTTTGCGGCAAGAATGGCATTTGCTTTTAAGCCCCCTACGAATCTTTTCAAAGCATTTTTTAATCTTTGTGTAATTATTGTTTCTGAATCTGTGAAATAATCATCTAAATCTTTATGTGTTAAATTTATAATCAAACCTGTTCTCACTCTAATTTTAAAAGCAGACTCCATATCTGACTATCTCATCCTGTCTCCTTTCCTATCCAATCCCTCATTCACGCCAGTTTCACTTTTCTGCAGTTTCTTGAATATGCGGTTTTTCGATGTCAGTATAGCAATTGTTAAAAGCAGTTTATTTTTTTACTCAGAGAGAGATGCTCCTTTCCCTGCCTCACAATTTTATTTAACCTCAGAATATATAGTTAGCAGAAAGCTAGAAACAAATTTTCGCTATGAGGTGACTTTTATACTCCACCAATTTCACAAATAATATTTTTCAACAGATTGCACAGAGTTAAAATTTGTTTAAATAAGAAGGCTGACTCACCTATTTTTAACAGACGCCAGGTTTCCGATCTTCAGTGCACAGTTGGAATATTTTGATTTGCATAACCATTTTTTTAAGAATGTTCGATAAAGTTTTTATATTAAGTTGTGCAGTGCACGAAAACAGTTCAAATCTCTATAATAATTTTCAGTTCACTTTCATTTTTTTAGGCTTGCGTATTCAACAAATGTTTCATGACAACTGAGGGTAATGTGTGCAAATTGTCCTTTTATAGATTCACATTTGCTATCCTTTTCTAGTAACATATCTCTCTCTTTGTCTAATTGTTCTAGAACCTTCTACATTATAATGGACACGTGTGGATATAATTTTTTAAAAACGCAAAACGCGTAATTCAAAACCAACCTTGAAGTTGTTTACGAAAAATTGCACAGTAAAATTTGATGATGATGTAATTACTTATAAAAGATTCAGCATCATAGAAAAAAATGTTAACGCGGAATTGAATCATCCTCGATTTTCTATAACCTATATTATAAAGTAGCCGTAGCAGATGATTGAAAAAATTTTAAACATATAATTATAGATAGACATTTATTGCCTTTTTTAAAACTTTTACTTTAAATCTTTAACCTGTAATGGGCAAAAACTGACCTTTCTAAATAAGAGTTGAAAAGTAAGCGTATATGTGTGTACTCTTGATATTTATTTTTTAAGTTATTATACGTTCAGGAAAGGTCTGGAATTAAAATCGTGCTACCTATAATCTCTCTCTCTCTCTCTAGTCTCGAGTCTCAAAATTTTTTGCAGTATCTTGTTGCATATACCTAGTCCAGAGGTTGACGGACCTATAGCATATGGCGAAAGTATGAATATCAAGCTTTGTTGCTTGACTACGAAAGCGAAGTTCTTGGGCTGAGAAAAGAAGTGATCTCTATACAGAATAAAAGCATAGGATAATGAAATGTGTGTAGCCTTAGCCTGTCGATGCATGAATGCTTCTGCGAGTTTGAACGCGTGTGGCTGTTATCTCTAGTCCTCGCTCGGTCGCTACTTCATACCGGAATAAAGCGACAAGAATCTCTAAGTATACGAGCTATCATAAAGAATGATTTTATTACGTATAATTTTATATACCTTTCTTACCTTCGATTAATTTTAAATATTTTTCACTTCTAATTTTCAGGAAGATTCTAGTCAGCAGAATAATGTTTTTCACAGGCAGGAATTTTTAGTTGAAATTATCATATATCAGTGTATATCACTGGTATCAGTATCATATATCAGATGGAATTTGTAAAGGATGGTTGTCGAAACTAAATATAATCTTTACCTGAGAGTGCGACTAGCTTTTAAGTTTAGGGCTGTACAAATCAAGCGATAGAGGAAGTGTGGAAAGTTTGGGAAAACTGTGAAAAATGTGTGAGTGAGGGACGCGTCCAGGTACCTGAGGGTCCAAGCAGGGCAGAAGCGACACTTCTGTTTGACGCGTATTACCGTAAGCATCTCGAAAATACCAAAACTATCTCTACCCTGTACATTATTGTAATTTATTTTATTTTCTCTATGTTTATTAAAATATACGTCATTTTTATTTAATAACACTGTGTTATGCGGTCTTTTGGATATCCTCCGGCGCCATTGGTTTCTGGTGGTATGCCTGAAAAAGATCTAATTTCGAGAAGATCCGTTTATCCTTTAAAATGGCTGTAAAATCGAAAATATGGGGTACTGGATATTTATCCGGTACGGTAATGGCGTTGAGCCGGCGATATTCGCCACAGATCCGCCATTCACCAGTCTTTTTCGTTACCATATGAATTGGGCTAGCCCACGGGCTATTGGAGGGTCTGCAAACCCCGCTCTTCATATCATCGATAATTATCTTCTTTGCTATTGCGAGTTTCTCCGGATTCAGACGACGTGCGCGTTGGAAAAGTGGGGGACCCGTTGTTCTAATGTAGTGCTGTACATTATCAACTAGTGGACCAGTGATTGGTTCACTAGACGTTAGTTTCCGGAATTCCAAAAGCATTTTAGAAAATTGATTATTTTTATTTGCTAGGTTTAGACTGAGCGAGGTTGCACTTTTAATAAACTCTTTCGCCTTTACATTAGAAATCGGATCGAGCAGACAAGCATCGTGAAGAATTGGTACGAGCTTAAAGTGTGCCAACATATCAGCTCCAATAATTGAATGTGGCACGTCTGCTACGTAAAAATCCCAGACTATGTGTCTTCGTAATCTAAGGTCGAGTGCGAGCGAACAGATTCCGTAAGTTTTTACAGGTGTATTGTTTCCTGCGAAAAGCTCAAGCTCGCTTTTCTTTATTTATTTAGAGTTAATTATTTTTGGTTTGAACTATTAAAACGTCGGATCCCGTATCGATTAAAAAAATTAAGCCAGATGTGGCATGCTTAATGTGTAGGCGTTTGGATAACACGCCAGGTTCGACCGCCTCTATTCGAACGCGCTTGGCTCGGGTCCCTGCCGATTTCGATTTCTCCAACTGCAAGGTTGTCTACAATTATGTGCGTCGCTCCCGAAAAGTTGATGGTAATAGCAGAATTTATAACTGCGACCTGTTGTGCTAAATCAAGCAATTCGTTTGACTCGTTATTCCTTGCATTTTTGTTGTTTTCGATTTTCGCGATTGACAAAACATTTACGCTGTTGCACCCTAGTGCCTCCGTAATTCTATCTGCTTCTTAAGCTAAGGTTTGTAAATTGTCTTCGAAAGACATTGCGAGCATGGCTCTTTCTTGTGGAGTTAAGTTCTTAAGAAAAATAGTTCGCAGTAAATCATCTGTACAATTTACATCGAGTTCGCGAATTCTCGCTAAGATCAAAGAGGGTTTTCCGTCGGTTGCTACCTCGCCTCTCAAGAATAATCGCGTTCTTTCAGCACTTGAGGCTAAAAAAGTTTCTATAAGCCTATTTTTTAATTGTGAATACGCGTCAGCCGGTATATTTGTAATTAAATCCTTTACGTGCGAAATAATCCTGGCGTTTTGAAAGCCAGAATCGAGTATGCAAAAAAATGATATGGGATCGCTCTTGTTAAGTTTCGGAACTTTAATTGAGGTTGATGCCGCACGAACGACCTCGACATCGTTGCTCGCTGCGTTTGAGCTTTGCGCTGCGTTATTATAACCCGGTACAGGTGATGCGTCCATGCTTGGTACAGTCTTATCGGGCGGATTGTCCAAGCCGTGTTTAGTCATAATGAAAGTTTCGATAATCGCGCATAAGCACAAACAGGAAAACATAAAAATAGTATGCTTAAACTTTACATCTTTGCATAAGTTATGCGAAAGAGATAAAAATATGTTACCAAAAGAAAATATTTTAGCTGGGGATAACTAATATAATCGATGTTCAAAAATATTCTAAAATGTCTAAGTTATTCAAGATAAATTTATTCAATTTAAATTTGTCGAAAAATAATTATGGCTGATGCCATCTATTTTGAAGCGATTCTGATGGGTCACGCCTACTTCCCTGCGAAAAAGGATCTAGGCAGAATTTTGCTCGTACGATAACTTATCAGCGATAAAAAGTACAAAACCTAGGTCGGATTCTAAAAGTAACATGTTTCGAGAAAAAAAGAAATTTTTTATATAAAATGTGGTTTAGAAATATTTGGAAAAGATTACGGTACTGTTTAGGCTTTAAAAAAACGATTAATTAAAAAAAAGTCTATATCGTTGTTCCGAAATTTGTACGTTTTAAATGAGAAAATGCATTTAAGGGTTTTTTTGAAAAAAAATCATACGTAATTTTTGGTTTTGTTCTTACCAACGCCAAGAGCGCGCAACCGGAGAAATAACGTGTTTCGCGTGTAAAGAAACCGGACATTGGAAACGAGACTGTCCAAATAAATTTAGAGTCGGAAAATGTTTCAAGTATGGTGTTACGGGCCATCTCGCGCGGGATTGCGGAAAAACGCAGTGTCGAATCGGTGAAATCTCCTCTACTAGCGCAGGTTCGAGTGGAATCGATTCGAAACCCGTGAATACGGTCGGAAACACACATGCGAAATATTTTAAAAATGCTTTTTTTAACTGGACAACCTCTAAAGTGCTAGTAGACTTGGGGAACACTGTCGTCGCGATCCGCGAATGCGATGCTATGAAACTCGGGTTTAATATAGAAAAAGGCGAAAGTGAGACTCTCGTGGGTTACGGAAATGAGATCGTACGCCCTATTGGACGGATGTCCGGGTCGTTGACAATCGATGGGGTTGAGGCCAGGGTAGACGTTCACGTAGTTCGCGACGAAGATCAGGCGGTACCCTTGCTCGTGGGTCACCCTTATACCGAACAACGACACGTAGTGATTACCAGCATAACAGAACAGCTGTTAATTGACCAAAGACGAAAAACTTTGACGACAGGAGCGGTGAGTGAACCGGTGAAAACTGTGATAAGTGCTGTGATCTCGTATGAAGTGCCGGATAATTATGTGGGTCGAATCTCTGTCGAGACTGATTTTAAAGACACCGAATTATTCGTGAATGGTGACATGCGGGAATC
>JAAAKG020101036.1:0-15888 GCA_010014905.2 Druon quercuslanigerum | reverse complement strand
GTATGTACTCGACACCGTGTTTAAGCATTTCAGCGTTAATACTGTCTACCCCGGAAGCTTTACCGTTTTTCAAGTTCCTGATTATATCCCTAACCTCAATGACACATACTTTCTCAATCGAGTTTTCTGATGCATTGTGTTCTACATCGCATTTGTGGTTCCCTATATCTTCATCTCCGGATTGTCCCCTAAAATGGTCTCTGAAAGCGTCTCGAACCCCGCCTGACTCATATTGTATTTACTCTTTGCTATTTCTTATATTGAACAATTCTGTACTTTTAATTCCCTTCATTGCCTTCTAAAGTAGTTTCTTGCTTCCTTCAGTCGTTTTGTATTTTCTTCTCTTCTGCTCTAATTTTATCTTTACTTTCTCTAACTAATCGCTTGAGTATCCTCTTGTTGCGTCTGTAATCATTTATACGTCTATTTCTTTCCTCATTGGTAAGACCTGTCACGTTCAAAGTTCTCCTGGACGCTTCTTTCTTTGCTTTTTGGGCAACCTTAATTTCATCATTGCACCATGCATCACCAGACATTCTTACTACAACTGCGGTACCACACACTTTGATCGCACATCTAACAATGATATCCCAGAACAAAGCCCATACGCCTTCTATATCTTTATTTCGTAAAAGAGCCTCCCAAGTTGCCTTACCTACGCTTTCGATTATCTTATTTTGGAAATCTATTCGCAAATCCGGTTTCTGTAGGTTCTCAATTTCGATGCGCGTTTTTTTTTCTTGGTTCTCTTTTTTCTCCTTCCCTGACCTAAGTTAATTTTGAAGATCAGAAGGTAATGATCAGTATTGCATTCAGAACCCCTCATGACCCTTGTATCTTTGACTAGCTCTCTTAGTTTTTCATCCGCAACAACAAAGTAAATTATACTGTGGCTATTTCCTTTAGATCAGATGTACATGTGGATCATTTTATGGCTAAACCAAGTATTTGTAACAAACAGACCCTTTTCTAAGCATAAGCTAACTAATTTATTTGAGTTATAGTTTGTTCTTGAGTCCCCAAAATTACCTAGTACTCTTTCTGTATCCTGATTTTGGATGCCAATCCATCCATTCATATCTCCTAGCAGAATTATTCGTTCACTATGATTGCAAATATTTATCCTTTCATTTAAAGTGTCCCAGAAGGCGTCCTTTACTTCTCTGCGACCACTATCAACTAGCGTGTAACATGCTTTGATAAATAATCTTCTGATTCCTATTTTCATTCTAGCCGACAGCAATCTGGGAGATACGAAATCATGATCTCCGAGATGCTGCTTCGCTCTTTCATTCAAACTCAGACCTACTCCTTGCCTACGATGTGTTTCACTATCTACTCCTGAGCAATTCTTCATATGGTGGTAACTGTAGTTATAACGTCCGTCGCACCAAACTTCAGTCAATAAGGAAGGGTTGGGGAAGGGAGGTAGAACCGAGAGAGTAGTCTTGGGTTGATGTTTTTATACTGAGAATATCACCAGTCTTCAGTAGCGTTGCATTATATGGGAGTTCATGTGATTACATCTTATAGTAGCCGGCCGTCCTCTGGGCACGAAACCATTCTGTCACCAAACCCATGCCGAGCAGGGTATTTCAATTTTCAATGATATTTTGGATATTCAAAATTTGACCTATAGTTCAATAAATTGCAATTTAATTTTCTGCCATAATTTTTGATAGTAAATGATTAAATTAACTTATCTTTGAGGAGGCTGTTTGCATTTTCTGGACTCCCATCCCACGTTTTTAATTTTCGCGGTAAAAATGTTGACAGTATTAATTAATTTTGAGTATTTTAACTTTAAATGTTAATTGTCCTATTTAGAGTGAATATATAAATGACATTTTTAAACATTAATATTACAAATAAAATTTCTAACGCTGCGAGGTATCGAAACTACATATTTATACCTACTAAAGCTTCGCTTAACAGTCGGGAGTGCTAACCACTGCGCTAAACCGACAAGTTGAAACTCAGTGAGAAAGCCATTCTCATAAGCTACAGTTCAGAAAAGTTAAAGTACCAAATTTTAAGCTTTCTTACTATAATTATTTATTATTATACGACATTATGTAAATGTAAAATACACGAACTGTTAACAGGAATATCAATAAAAGAATTTTTAAATAAATATTGTAAATTGATTAAAATTTTTTTTCGCGTAATATTTCATTTTCCCTTTCCAGACTACTTTACAATTTTTTACAATGACAAGAAATGTAATTTTTTATGAACATTTAAAATTCTTAATGACGAACTTCAGAAATTTGATCGTGAACTTTCACCATGTTTTAATGATAACATTTTTTTAACTGTCATGTAAGGTTTGGTTTTTAGGTGTTTTAGACCATTTTACAACGTTTAAGATTGGCATAAAATTTAATTTTTTCTGAATATTTACAATTTTTCATAAAGATGGAACTTAAAATTTTTTCTTTAAAAAAAGGGAAAACAAGTTCTTTCTGCGGAAGTTGTACTTATAGTTTTTAGATATTTTAGAACACATGTACCATATTTTGAAACGTAATTTAAAAAAATTTTAAATCTTCGTTCTGTCGGCATAGTACGGCGCCGATCGTGAAGCCAGCTGTTAGCCAATACTGGGCGAACTGAAGATTATCTGTACTGGTGGCCAGTACAATATTTATTAGTGCCCTAAATCAAGTTTGCGAGAGTAACGAGTTTAAATACTCATAAAAACGTTATTTCTGTATACTGAGACTGAGGCAATATAAGATTTTTGGAGTTCTCTGGTTGAGACCCCATTAGGTACAGATAGATTTGCCATACGTGTACAAAGCATTCTTTGTACAGAACATTCAGCATTCTTTGTTAGATTCTTCACTAGAACCTGACAGGGCACCCATAAGTTTTTTCTATACTAGATATTCTGATAGGGGCCCGAACCAGTTTTTTCTAGACTAGATATTCTGATTGGGGTCCCATCAGAACTCAACTTCAAATAGGGAAAGATGGGGAAAGTTCGGAACGGCAGGAGAGCTCAAGCACCACACGCGTGTACACTCATAAAATTCTAAAGTCTATTATGAAAATTTTTCCAGAATCTATGGATCTCTGTTCAAAATGGTATGATCCATTTTGCTCAGTACATAAAGTTAAATACGTGGCATTATATCTCGGTGTTAAGTTTTATAACCTTACTTTGTAGTATTTTACTTTCATTGTATTTGCCAGACACGAGCTGAAGATATCTGGTTCACAAACATCATTATCAATTTTATAAGCCAGTAAAAAACAAGATTTTAAGATAGTGTTAAAGTAATGCATACGAGGATACGAGGTATGAATTTATCTTGAATTATAAATGTATTATAAATGTTACTGGTATTACTACAATAAAAGTAGGACACGTAAAAATCAAGAGACTTTTTATTTTTTTCGGAAATATTTTGATGGAAAAAGTTATTTCATGTTTTCTTAATGATGTTTTCTTTGTTCATTCTATCAAAAGCAAGTTTGGAACATTAAGAGAATATGCACAACTTATGTTCAAATTTTTCTAAAGGCAAATAGAATATTTCCTTTAAAATTGAAAACTAAGTATGAAATATGAAAATTTACCAAGAATTGTAGAATTTTTTTATATCCAAACATATATAAAAAATTTCCCAAACCGATCGAAATACTTTCTTTCAAATGAAAAATGTTCTAAAGTATTGGGAAAACTTCCAACTTTTTTGTAGAAAATAAATATTTCCTGTCTAAATTTAATAATTTTACCTACAAAATAAGTGGAAAAATGTTTGAAATTGTTTGTTTAAAAGTTTGAAAAACGCCATTTTGTAGATCTTTCTGAAACTTACATTTTTCAATTTCACTTGTTTTCTGCCAGACACAAAAAATTTGTTGCAGTAAACAACAAACCTGTTTTCGCCACCTTCAACGATTGTATACACATATATGGGGTCCTTAGATGTTGACTTAAACATTAGGCCAAAAAATGGCCACATTTTTTGCGTATGGCGCCTGAACACCATACGGGTAAGGGGGAGGATGATACAGAATATTATTTTTTGATTTGAATATACCAGTACAAAATACAGAAATAAGTAATAAATATTTTAAGTATATCCTGTGATACTGAATTTTGTTTTCTTTATCTCAAGTAGAGGAGAATGTCGTATGGTGCCGCGCTTTAACTTAAATACCCTATACATTATGATTGAAATGTAAGTTTGATATGCCTATTTTGAAAGGTAAATCTCACATTACTGGGAACATATACTATCACTCAAAACCACTTTCAAACCACGTAATTATTTGACATTTAATTAATTCATATGCGTTTTCATATTACTGTGATTTATTTAAACAATATAAACATTGTAGAATACAAGTTATACAATATAATAATTCTAGAGAGTGTAATGTAACAAAGAAAAATCACTCCATACATTTTCAACACTAATTACATATTTTCTTGGCAATCAAAGTAATGTACGTGGTAAAAGCAGTTGAACATCTTACTATTTAATTAATTTTTATATTTTTATAATGTTTACAGAAACAATTTCTCATACCAGAGACTCTTCCATCTATTTTTATCAAAACTTTTTTTTCGTCATTACACTTCTGACACGTACTTTAAAACAAAAATTGCATCACATTACTATTTTTATAAAAAAAGAAAGTTATTTTATGGGAAAATATAATATGAGGACGAATAAACACGGGCGTTATTTTTAATATAGTCCCCATGTTCTCCATCGGCACCATACCCCCTGCTACCTTAGATAAAATCTTCAAATATTTCCAAGGCCATTGGGTAGATTTTTAAAATTCTAGTAAATTTCTTGTGATGTCGCCTTCATATTTTTTAACAGTGACATCAAGGTGACGATATGTCGGGGAAACATGGAATCATGGAAAAGTCAGGGAAAGGTCAAATAATTTTGAAAATGAAGTTTGGGGTCACCCTGAGACAAGTAGTTGAAGAGTTATACAAAGTATAAATATTATTTTTATGTAATAATTCTTTTATTATTATCGAAAATATACTAAGGAACATTGTAAAAGGTCAAGATGTTAATTTAAGGCAAAGAATAAGTCGCTTTTGGTGAACTTTCACGGAATACTTTTCGCGATAGTAAAAAATTGCTACGATAAGTTTTATTGCTTACATTTGAAGTTATGTTCTGTATGACTTGTTTGCGTTATTTCGAGCAAATGTGTGTCACAGCTCAGAGTATTACGACCGAATTTAGTGTTTCAGTAACATCGGGGATTTATCGCCTTATCGCGCATGCCGTATGCTCGTCGTTGGAAGCAGATAGACTGTTTTGCGTGAGCGGGCAAACAGTGAAGCATACACAGCACTACTTCGTTACTTAGAATCCTTTTCAACCTCATAAGCCTCCTAACAGTTTAAATGTTAGAATTTCCAGAATTCTGTCGCTTGGAAAATAAAATTACTACTCGGGGCAAAACTAGACCGTAAACAAAATGTAACGATTGTTCTGGGTCCAAGGTTAGATGTTTTTTATGGATTTTGGTTGCTGAATGCGTATAAGAATGTGTAATAATTACAGATTAAACTTTTACTCTTACCTTAAGATGATTATAATACCTGTCTCAATTTACGCTTCGCCCTTGGTCTTTGCTCTTTCCCCAAATTTGTTAACAGACCTTCTTTAAGTAAAAGTCAAAAATTGACAAATGTAGTGTCGTAACTGTGGATTCCCTTTTGTTGATGATCCGTGCCACGTGTCTCGCGCTTCATACTCGATTAAATAAGTGCAGTAAAACGGGATAAAGTTTCTTACCTCCTAATTTATGTTTTAAAATTCAATATCAAGTTTCATAGGGCAACAAAATAAAGATTATCGATTGCTTAAATTAGAAAATCTGTCAAACTTTATTTTGAAATTTCAGTTCGTGCGAATTTATTGGCGAGCAACTTTACCTAACATGAGCGACTTTACCATGTTTTACGGTATGTCCAAAACGCGAAATTTCCTATGATTTTATATCTATCAATATCAATTATACCAAACGTATGTTATACTAATTTCTGTACCACCGCCCGTGACTGCTCGTTCAGATAGTACAAAATAAATTATAAATTGTATTCTTCATCATTATTTAAATATTTATTCCTGTTTTTGCATCATTCTTTATTCGTCGCAATTCACGACTAAAGCCATAAAGAGAAATTCTGATAAGAAAATTCCTTCGAAAGTTATCGCGTTGTCAGACTACAAACAGACAGGTAATTTCGTAAAATCCGGTTTTTCGGACTTAGTGGGTCTCGAAACGACGAAGATTCACGAAAACTGGATGTGTCCAAATTTAAATGTGAGATTTTGGCTGGTACGTTCACCCCTTTGTAGCTCGCCGCGATACATTTGAGTTCTGTGGAGCCCCTCTAGGGTCTAGGGCGCTAAGGCACTATTAAAAGTCACTTCGCAATTTACACATTCAGACTTTCTTGCGCTGCATAGTTATATTGGATAACTGATATGGCTTTCCTTACGATCTCTTTAAGGCTTCAAAGAAATATGTCGTGTTTTGAGGCATCATCGAATGGGCCTTCCTGTGATGCTTCGCGTCGCTACTAGACGGATATTTCAGAAACAAGGTTTCCTAGATAATCACTGACCAATTCAAAAAAAATGTATGTGATGATTAAAGTTCTCAGGGAAAATATTTCCCAAGTAAAAACTTCGATACTTCCCAACTTTGCAAAACGCATGTTGTTTCTAAGTACTATCGAGCGGATATTCCCCGGAAATTAATTCCCGACTTGAAAAAAATATTCCTGGAACTGCACCATCCACTTTCCATTCCTTCCTTTCTTAAGTTTGGAAGATATTTTGGAAAACGTTCACCTGTAAAGACTAAAAGTCTTAATGTTCAAATTGGAAAGTTCTTTAAAATAGTGCCATGAACCGATTTTTTTCGGAGTGGGAATGTTTGGGGAAGCCTTATCGCCTGGGAAGAGATTTCTCAGTGGACCCTCAAAAGAAGTAGAACTTATGTTCAAGACAGACCTTTGTTCTACGGATGAGAGTTTCCGGGATGGTATTGTTTTTGAAGAGTGATTTCCAGGAGAAATATGTTCTATAGAAAGGGATATCTTGGCGCGAAATCAATAATAATTTTATCAGAAAAACGGCAGGTAATGCAGAAAATTGATGTTAGATGTAGCAGGTTGAATATTGGTTGGTGAATCTCTGTGCAGCGCAGTCCGATCGGCCTACGATTGGTAGAAACAACTAACCTGTTTTTTTGGAAACAGCACCTGGGAGAGGCTAGATCATGAAGTTTTGAATGTTTGAACTACATTGGAGTCCCACTTTACCTGGCTTTCCGGGGGTACCCTCAATGGCCTTTACGGTAAATCGGGACTATCCGAACCGTTGTTCTTCTTCTTTCTTGTGGCCACTCGTAGAGTTGAACCGTAAACTGTGCAACTTCGTTGACCTTGCAAGCGCCTCTCTCTTGCCCCTTTGGCCGCCTTATCCGGTATATCGGGATTCGACAAAACGGGAGACCAGTGTAGTTTTAAAGAAAATAATATAATGCTCAGCATAAAAGTAATCAGTGTACATAATATGACTCTTATCTCATCACGAGTTAATTACGTTTTAGACGAATCAATGAAACTAGAATTCTTCAGTCTGATTAATAAATATATTTTAACGTTTAATTGTACAGCAAAGTCTTCAACTATTACGATCCCTCTGGTCATCAGTTGTGGTTTATGATTACAAGACGCCACACTGACGACACAATTACGTATCACCACGAAGGCTCTAACTTCTGACTAAACACTCGAATTCATGTTAACGCGCTTAACTTTACATTATTTTATCTTTTACATCTATACTAATTTACTGCTTACAGCAGAATATAAAGTGTGGTATTTTCATAAATCTATTTTACTTTAGTAATACACGTTTATGTGAATGCTTTTTTAAAAATCTGAATATACTTTTAATGTGTATTAAATACATCCCAGTAAGTATGTGAAATTAAAAAAAAACTTATGATAAAAAAACTGATTTTAATGAGCCCCATCGTTTTTATTCTGAACATTTAGATGTTCTAAATGATGTGCAAAGCGACACAATCCGACTGGCAGTGCATGCGCACTTCTATTCTCGTTTATTTTCCACATAGAGTACTCTCATTAGGCCATACAAATTCAAAGGGCCGAAACATCGTGAGTATAGCAGTAAGGGAAAATACATTGCCAGTATAGGGATGTCATATTTTGGTGACGCTTTTAAAATAAAGAAGTTATGGTAAAATGGTGAAATATTGTTTCGTAGTAGGGCGTAATAAAAACAGTGTTGCGCACCCAGCCTCTTGGGTCAATAAGTGAACTCATTATATTGCCAAAGAAAAGAAGGGAATTGGGGATAAGTGCTTTGCGTCGTGGGCCTTGAAGTGCAAGTCAATTAGAAAATGTCCGGATTTACGAGGAACATTTTATGAGTGGTAGTAAGAATTGTATGCGTGTAGAGCGTGAGGTTATGTTTACGACAATCGTAGCGTAATAATTATTTGTAATTTATATTTGTTACAATCGATTGTAACTTGTTTGTATCATATAGGCTCTCCAGCTGACTAGCCGAAAAAGGATCATCCTGATTGGGTGCCTTGTCAAGAATTAGGTTATGAAAAAGGAGCCGCTCTGCGTAGATTTTGGTTCTTTGTCATAGGAGAATATAAATTTAGCCAAAAATCCTTTGAATTAAATCAAGATTCACAATTATATTTAAAAATTCGTTTCCTTGGTTAAAAACATTAGTATTTTATTTTAAAATTCGTTTTTTTTGGGAGTAAAAATTTAATCTCTAACTGTACATAGAACTGTTTCACTTTGGGTTAACTGTTACTCTTTTTGGTTAAAAATTCGTGTATTTTGTTAAAAAAGTTATCTTTTTTAGTAGCAAATTAATCTTCTTGGCCAGGGAATAACTATGTCATTAGTTTCTTTGCGATCGAAATTTTAATTTTCAATTTTTTTTTACAAAATTCAAAAAGTTATTCAGATATTATTATAGGGCCTTCAAAAAGTAACGTTTCTCTTTTCATGACTCTTTCCCATAGTAAGCTTTGTTTGGCTTCAAATATACATTTTCGTTTGGCTTTTTGGATTTTAAAAATGCTATAACTTTGTGTATTTTTATTTCATTAAAGAAGATATGGCGATAAATTAATCGTAATTTTGTCTACTATAAATAGCTGTCGATAGAATTTTCAAGTTTTGATAAAAGTGGTCTCAAAAATTTTGAAAATGCTCTAACTTTTCAATTTTTTTATCAAAACTCGTTGGTTAACAAACTCGATGTTTCTGTTTGGTCCCTCAAACTGTCTTCCAAAGTATAATCCAATCCGATTAGTGTTTCGAAAGTTATCAGGTATACTGACGACGTCAACGACCACAGACAGACACCGATGTAAAAACCTTTTTTCTGACTCAGTTTTTACATAAAACTAATACCTTCTCATTATGCATTCAAATGTAAAAAGGATCAATTTTGTTCCAGAGCATTTTGCTCTAACGACACTGTTAGAAATGTTCGGAAAATTCCGTAACTGAAATTTACGAGATTAGGTTGCTGAAAACGAAATTCCGTAACTTTTATAGTAAATTTACTAAATTTTTATTTAACTTCAGAAGCGGTTTCTGAAAATTACGAATTTTTCCCTAAAATTTATAAATGGTAACAGAAATATAAGTTATCATGAAAACATAAAGATAATATTGAATGCGATTGATATTAAACATTTAATTGAGGGAACTGGCAGACAATCATCAGATTATAATGACTGCCTTGAAGAAATCATGTGCAGTGAACCCACTGACCCTTGTCATTTTAATGAATGCGAATCTTGTCCTGTAATTCAAAATTTTAAAAAGTACCTGACTTATCTATTGGACGTGAATATTTTCGACACAGTGACATATCAAGTTTGGCAGCAAACTGATAGAAGCACTTTGAATACCGAAATAGCAGACGCTGATGCTCTCGTAGAAGCACTCTGAACCAAACTTAAGAACCTAAAACCCCACACATTTTATGCGAAACAACAAGGTTTGTTTCTGAAGTACCTTAAAGTTATACTAAAAGAAGGAGAGTACTTAATTTTGCAATCATCTCAGATTGTTTATGTCATGAACCTGTAGCTCTGCATACATTTCAAATTCTCATCAACGAGTACCTCAAGAAGAAATTCAGCGTTGTTAACAAAATTTATTATGTGACAGGCGGAGCTGCGCAGCATTTTAAAAATAAATATGCCTTCATAAATCTTTTAAATCACAAAAAAGATTTTTGAATTATTGCAGAGATGCATTTCCAGGCAACTGAAAATGGAAAAGGTCCAGGTGACGGGATTGGTGGAAATTTGAAAAGACTTGCGGCAAAAGCTAGCTTGCAGCGCTCAGCACTGTTTCCAATCCTAACTGCGATGGTGTTATTCGAATGGGCTAAGAATCATTTGAAGGAAACAGTAATTCTTTTCAGTTAGAAAGAAGATTACATAGAGATGACCAAAAAACTAGAAATTAGATTCACTAAAGCAATTAAAATTCCCGGCACTTTAAAATACCACGCATTTATTCCAAATGAGATCGGACAATTGCAACTGAAAAAAACTTTATTCGCCACAGAACATGATCTGTTTCCAAAGACAGTCAAAAAGCCTCAAGTTCAGAGAAGCAAACAATGCGCGAAAAAAGGCGAACGAAATAAATTATGATAAATTTAGTGCAGCTTCGCTGGAGAATCATGCATACAATCAAGTCCCCTGTAGGATTGGCCAACCTGTCCGAGCGCTCGAGGAAGGGCTTCGCTCGGATAGCTTCGCATAACTGCATAACTATTTTAAGTCCCAAAGAGCATAAAAAACCATTAAGAAATCACTCATAGAAAATTTAATTCTCATTTGCAGAAAGGAAGCTATGAGCACTTGAAAATACCCGCTTTTCTCGGGGCATGCAAATTTCACCCCCTGTAGTTCGAGGAGGGATTTGAAGTAACAGTCTATAAATTGGTGGGTATACTACTATCCTATAGGCAAACAAACTCTGTAAATTTGAAGGTAATCGGAAGACATGACTTTTAAAGTTGGGGCATTTCAGGAATAATGCCCTATATAACCTTTTTAGTTATACATTTTATCATTTGTTTAAAAATTCATCAATTTTGCTTAAAATACATTCTTTTTGGTTGAAATGTAATATTTTGATGCTAAAAGGTAAAAATAAAATCTTTTTCGGTTGAAAATTCAGCTGTTTTTCGAAAATTAGTAATAATATTTTAAAATTTTAACTGTTTTACTAGAAATTGCATCTTTCTTCGATAAAAATGCAACGGTGTGGTTTAAATTTCAAGAGTTTTGTTTAAAAGTCTTTTTTTCTTTGTTAAAAATTCAATTGTATTGTTGACAATTTTTTTTGTAGAAAATGTAACGATTATTATAAAAAAATATCATTCTCATTTAAAACTCATATTTTTATGCCGAAAAGTCAAACTGAAATCTTTTTTCCATAAAAATTCCACTATTTTTTGTCTTTCTGATCGAAAAATTCATCTATTTAAGTAGAAATGACATTTTTCTTGGATAAAAATGCAACTGTTTGTATACAAATTCAAACTATTTTTTCCAAAAAGTTGTCCGTTTTTATTAAAAATTCAACTGTTTTTTGAAACAGTTAAAATGTAAAAATAAGGTCTTTTTCGAATAAAAATTAATTTTTTTTAAACTTTTATTTTTTATTTAAAAATTCATCTCTTTTAGTAGAAATGTCATCTTTCTTTGAAAAAGATACTACTGTTTACTTGAAAGTTAATCTTCTCTCTGTTTGGGGATTCAACTTTTATTTTAAAAATTTTTCTTGAACTACTTTGTTAAGAAATAATTTTTTTATGAAAACATTCATATTTTAGTTGCAAATTAATTCGTTTGGTTGAAGGTTTAATTATTTTGCTACAAATGTATTTTTTTGCTGAAAATTCAATTTTTTACGAAAAAATTACATACGAATATTATTTATAAAAAAAAAAATTACATTTTGTATAAATTTGGTGAGAAAATTTCATGAAACATTTAAAGGTGTAGCCTAGTTTGACACTCAATTTTAAACACACTTTTTTTACAATTTTTCGAATGTATATATCTAAGAACATTGTGCTAAATTACATGACGATCCGAGCAGAATAAGTATATTTTTGTTGAATCCAAACGTTATTTCCTGTCCGCGCGTACCTTAGCCTCAAGCGCGCTTGCCCGCCTTATCTGCGATTATCCCCTCTGCCGTGCCTTCACCCTGTAGTACAGTCAATCTGTCGGGAAAAAACGCGTTCAGCGGAAAAAATTTTCCGATTCATTTTTATTGCAAGAATTGTTCGGGGGGAGGGGGGTGCTTTAACCATGAGTTCCTGTCATCCCTCCCCTTGCGGAACATGATCGAAACTCAAAAAGTTGTTAGATTTTGTTTTTCTCTGAAACGGTGGGTTTCTGTGAAAATTCATGATAACAAAAAATGTTTGGGATATAATTCCCCATAATTTATGTCACGGGGTTGATGTTATAGGACCGTAAGTTCTAAAAGTAGGTGGCGCTGAAATCACCAAAAAAGCGTTTTAAGGATATATGACGGCCAAAAAAAGGTTTTTTGAACCGCACTTCAAATGTAAAAGTTTGTTATCTCTAAGAAGGCTACAAAATTGACATTAATTTTTTTCTCAACGATGTATCGCTTCTGAGTAATTGGGCGACAAAAGGCAGCGTTGAATGTGCCAGTCGAAATTCATCAGCCGACGAGCAACCGCCGAAAAAGAGGCGACGAAGTCAAATAAAAATAAATAAACTGACGGAAACTAGTGAATCTTAATCTTTGACATAATAAATAAACATAAACCGGTTACTCGGAGCCAATGATTGGGAAGAAAACTAAAATGTAGAAGATTTGGACTTAGATATTTTTTCGTTCATTCATTCATCAATTAATCATTGTATCAATAAATATTACATTTTCCCACAAAAAAGTGTATCATTGTTTAAGAAGCTATTTTCATTAGTTACCCACCCAAAATACTACAACAATATGATGTATGTTACTTCAAATACCTTTCATAAAAGTACAATTGCATAATGTGTTAATTTTACAAGCTTAATTCGCTTTCCAAATTTTTCAATAATTTAATTTGTTGGCAATCCAGATTTTTTGGCTTTTAAATATGACACAATTAATTGCAAGATCGTTGTGCAAATCGACTATTTTTTACATTTATTTTCTATTCAACTGCAATAATTTACTCGAAAATTATGTACAACTGTACTACATTCGCTGCACACAGATACGGAACGGAAACGATTACATTTAAGTATGAAAAACATAATAATAATAATAATAATAATAATAATAATAATAACAGGGGGACAGCCCCGTGCAAAACTATTCTAAATATATAAAAATCCAACTCTAACCAAAAATGTCTTCGACACATTGGACTGTAACCATCTTAAGCCTGTGACAACATTTTAAATAATAATATAAAATAATAATGGACTGTAACCATCTTAAGCCTGTGACAACATTTTAAACAATAATAATAACACTAATGAAGAAGATAATAGCAATAGAACTACCAATTATTATCCATGAAACCATTTCTAAATAAAGACATTATTGATTCGTGATCATTTGAAATAACTTAAGCTTCATCATTCCGCATGTTATAACTCAGATATGGTACATCGTAGATAAAAAAAAAATTGAAATGAGTGTTGTAGCTTTTTTAGAGATAAAAAACTTTTACATTTGAAGTGCAGTTCAAGAAACATTTTTTGGCCGTCATACAGCGTTAAAACGCTTTTTTGGTGACTTCAGCGCCATCTACTTTTGGAACTTACGGTCCTACAACATCGATCCCAGGAGATAAATTGTGGGGAATGATGTCCAGAACATTTTTTGTTGTCATGAATTTTCACAGAAACCCACCGTTTTTGAGAAAAACAAAATCCAACAACTTTTTGAGTTTTGACTTATGGTCAAGGTTTTATCATCTCCCCAAGCGATTCATGCCAAAAAAATTGAATTGGAAAATGGTCTCTGCCGTGCTTTCACCTTGATAAAACGGCTCTTTCTGCTGACGTGCAAAAAGTTCTGAAGCCGACTTACGAAGATTTGACGAAGATCGAACTAGTTGAAAGGTGTTTAGGTGTTCAGGTTTCAAGAAACTCTAAACGCGCTTTTCTCAAAAAACGTTCTTTCGGACTCCTCACACGATATCTCCGGAACCAGTGGGCCGATCTTTCTTAAATTCAGACCACATATTCTACACATAAGAAATCACAAGAGAGACCACTGTCAAGTTAAACTTTTGATTTTTACTATATTTTTTTACAAAAAAGAGTAAACAAATCAATTTTTTCAATTATTTTGATTTTTTTAAACTAAAATTAACAAGATTAGTTGAAAATTAATATTTTGTGATTTAATCGGCAGCGACTGTTATACCGAATCTAAAGCACTTTAATTTTTTTGTTATTGATAAGCCGATCTGCCTTCAAATTATAGCGTTACGTTGAGCAACGGATTTTGTATACAAATCTTGGAAAAAATAAATAATTTTTTTTGTATTTTAAGACCTATTAATTTTTATATCTATATCTTCCATGGCATGCTAAAAAAAATTCCCAAAAATAGCTCCTTTTTTACCCTAGAAACTAGACTAAATCCTTCACGTATAGAGACATTGTTTGTTTTATTAATTTTAATATAAATTTGAAATATATATTTGTCTTAAAAATAAAAATTATATTGAAAAGAACTTCTTATCATAAAAGATAGGGTTTGATTATATAATTGATGCAATGAGTTTACATATAACGTAGATACATAAGAAGTGGTTTCTATTAACTTCATTCATATTTTCTTGCTATTTATATTCTCAGGACAAATGGAGATTGCATGTTTTATATTAAAATTAATGATCAGAAAAAAATTTTTAACCTCATGTAATTTTCAGTTGCAGTGCCTGAAAATTTCTGAAGTGTAACAGAATTTTCTAAAACATGTGACTGGAGTTTTATGCAGTTACCGAGTCACGCCTACCCCGAAAGGGAAACGGCTTAATGGTGTAATAATAATAGTTACTTAATGCAAAAGATTTAAAAAAAGACTATCTTACAAAGAAGTGAGTCTTTCATTAAAAAAATCTTTTAAAATATTAATTTTCGCATAAATTAAAAAAATTATTAGATGGGGATGTAATGTATAAATATTTTCATAAATAAAAAGTGAAAAAACTACACGCAGCGGAAATCGAGCTCCGAACCTTATGGGTACAAACACAATCCACTACCGTCTGAACTACTGGACAAGTTGAATGAACCTGCTTCTCAAATCCATAACCCTCGCGGGTAAAGATATGCCTCACGGTTCCAAAATTCGGGATGATTAGGCCAATAATTTTTATAAGTTTTACTAGTCGTCTCGAAATTTTGGGATAAGTCTATTTCCTTTTCCAGCTCCGCCTGTTTTTCGGGAAGTTTATAAACGTCGCCTACTTGAAAGGATGTTTTCTTAAAACTGGCGAACTGGCCAAATAGTGTGTCCTAGGAATTTCATAGTTTCACACTTTGGGGTCATGAGATTCTTTAACATGAATGATGAATCTGAACAAAAAACACATTAGCTGGCACTCCAATTGTTAAATAACAAGATGGAGATATATAACCGTTTAATAACATTCTTGTAAACGACGAAAAATATATATATTTTTTTAGTAGTATCATAATCGAAGCCAATTCCAGAAATACACCCTATTTAATATAAACAGTACTTACAACCTCTGTCGATCGTCAAAATTATCCGATAATGGTTTTATAAATATCCTTAGT
>JAAAKG020101025.1:0-15890 GCA_010014905.2 Druon quercuslanigerum | reverse complement strand
CTTTTTGTTACTGACAATTTAACTAGTGAATTTTAGGTTGAAAAATCAACTGTTTTGTTGAAAATTCGTCTTTTTTGTAGAAAATTAATTTCTTTAGTTGAAACTTCATATTTTCTATTAAAAATTAATTTCTTCAGTAGAAATTTTTTTTTAAGTTTTATCATTTTAGTTGCAAATTCCTGTGTTTTATTGAAAGGTTGTCTGTTTTGATAGACAAAATCATTTCTGTTGAAAATTCAATTTTTTGTGAAAAATTGGTCTCTTTTGATAGAAGCTTAATCTTCTTGGTTGGACTTTTATCTGTGGTTAAAAATTATTTCGTTTGAATCGTCGAATTATTGCTTGAAAACTAATTCGTCGAAATGTTTTTTACTTTGTTGAAAATTAATATTTTTACTGAAAATTTAACTATTTGGTTGTAAATGTACCTTCTTTTTTGTTAAAAATTCGTTTTTTTTAGTTTAAAATTAATTTTTTTAACTGAAAATCTGACTTTCATTCTTGCTTGAAAATTTAACTTTTTAATTGAGAATTAATTTATTTTGTTGAAATATCGTCTTTTTGGAGAGAAAATTTAATTATTTTGGTAGAAAATTTATACATTTTTGTTTGAAAACTCGACTGTTTGGAAAAAGTTCATCTTTTTGTCTTGAAGCTTCAATATTTTGGATGAGATTTTTTTTCTTTACTTTCTGGAAACATTTTTTTTTAATTCAACACTTTTATTAAAAATTCCTCTTGACCTTTGGCCAGATTTAAACAGTTTTCAAATTAAATGTGAAGAATAAGTTCAGTAAATGAAACGGGAAAAGATTGGATTCAAAATTTTCTTTCACGATATTTCTACGCAAAGGGAAAGCGAATTGAATTTCTATATAAGAAATGAAGGGCTCCGAAAAATTTTGAATGTGGAATATGACGAAAAGTTTCCTATTTATGCCAGCATGTTAAAAATTCGACTCATGAATGGAAAAATCAGAAATCGGTTGGTAAAATTGGGTGGGATTTTTCTCGAGTCGATACTTGAAATTAAAATACCGCATCTTGTTATCTACCAACTATATTTTTTCTTTTTTTATAAAACTAAAGATTTGAGGATATTGTATAAAAGCAATACTTTTTTTACGTTTCTTAATAGAAAGAGAGTTTAAAAACCTGGTGACTTTGATGATTAAGTCATAATGGATGTCCATTTCCAAAATTTATTAATATGGTTTTCAAAACTATAATTTTTCATGTCACTTGGATAAAATTATTTAAGCCAAAACTTTGGCACGCTTAACAATTTAAAGTTTGGAATGTTCCAGCGTTAGATTCTTAAATTTAAATTTTTCATTTTTATATGTATATTAAATTTTCTTCAAATGCTTTACATTAAAAATTGTACTATGTCAAATAGTTTTAGGCTGATTTTTTAATTCATAGGACATCTATAATTTAAAACTTTTTAATTCTAATCCGTTTTTATTTGTTGTAATTTAGGCGATAAAAATACCCTATTAAAAAGGTCACATTTCGTGTAAAAAAGGTTTTATATTTTTTGTTTAAAATTTTTCTTTAAGTAGAAAAGTCTTCTTTTGGGTTGAGAATTCAACTATTTTATTAACAATGAATCTCTTTTCTGGAACTAAATTAATATTCCTGTTAGAAATTTTTTTTTACAAAAATTTAATGATTCTATTTTAATTTGAAAATTTATTTGTTTCAGGTGAAAACTCATCTATTTTTTTGTAAAGTCGTCTTTTTAGTAGAAGCGCAATTTCATTAGTTAAAAATTCACTTTAGTAGTTGAAAGTTTAACTATTTTATTGAAAATTTGTTTTTTTTTTTCTTCTTTTTTTCTAACAAAAAATTAAACTATTCTATTTTTGCTTTAAAGTTAATCATATTAGTTGAAAATTCATGTAGTTTGTTGAAACTTTGCTTTTTTTTGAAAATTTGTTTTTTTTGTGTTAAAAATGATTTTTTGTAAGCTGTTAAATAACTATTCCATTTTCGGTTGAAAAATTATCTTCTTTAGTTTCAAATTCCTGTTTATTGTGTGAAAATGTAACTATTTGATTAAAAATTAGTTTCAAATTCTTTTGAACTTCTTAGTTAATAATTCTTTTAAGATTAATCATTTTAGTTCAATAATTCATTTCTTTGGTTGAAAATGTAGGTATTTTTTTAAGCATTCGTTTATTATTAATTCAAATTTATTGTTTTAAACTGAAAACGTAAATACTCTATTTTTGCTTGAAGGCTTATCTTTTTCGTTTGATAATTAAGTTATTTGGTTAAAAATTCGTTTATTTGTCTTGAAATTTTTGTTTAGTAACTGAAAATTGAACTGTTCCATTTTCGGTTAAAAATGTATCTTTTAGTTTAAAATTCCTGTTTTTTGTTAAAAATCTAACTATTTTATTTTTAATTAGTTTTAGTTAAAAATTCAGATATTTTGTTAAAAATTTGTCTTTTGTGTTGAAAATTCATTTTTTTAAGACTCATCCCTTTAAGACTCATCCTAGTTAAATAATTAATTTCTTTGGTTGAAAATATAACTATTTTCTTCAAAATTCGTTTATATTTAGTTAAATTTATTTTAACTGAAAATGTGACAACACGACTTTTGTTCAAGACTTATTTTGTTTAAATGAGAATTCATTCCTTTTGTTGAAATATCATCTTTTTCGGTTGAAAATTCAATTATTGTGGCAGAAAGTTAATATTTGTCTGTTCGAATTTCAACTATTTTGCAAAAAAAATTAATATTTTCTAGTAGTAAATTAATCTTGGTTGAAAATTCTTTTTTTACATAAAATTTAACTAGTGTATTTTAAGTTGAAAATTTATCTGTTTTTGGTCCAAATTCAATTGTTTTGTTGAAAATTCGTCTTTTTATCTTATGTCTCACACAATTTGTAGTTTAACCCTTATGAAATTTTGTATGACTGTTGTCACTAGAATTTTAAAAAATATATTCCGAAAGAACCCGTTTTTCTGCATTAACATTTTTGATCTCCTAGGTCAGGTAAAAGTTAGGAAATTGCGAAACTGGCATTTTGTATCAAATCTGAAAAAAATTCCTTTTCAAATTCATAATATTAATTCTTTAAAAAAAAATTATGTTCAAAATCAGAATTGTAAATCCGATGATCAAAAACTATCTATAGTCCTTGTTTCAGATCAGAAACCATTGAAATCTTTTAACATTAAATTTTAATTGACCGAGAGAAAATTGGAAAATTACTGAAAATTTAATATCATACATCGTGTAGATCAACATAATGCTGCATTTTGATATTTTAAATTTTATTTAAGTGCTTCAAATTAAAAATTGGAGGGTTTAAAATCTTAAAGTCTCAATTTTAATTTTCAAGACATCTAATTTAAACTTGTTTAAATTCATACGCTTTTTAAAATTAAAAGATCTATTTAAATAAATATTAAACAATATTTATCATTTTATATTGTACTAATTCCTTTATTTCTCAGTAATTAAATACAAAAAACGACCCCGAAAATGTCATAGAATTTTTTTTAAGTTAGGAAACTTTTTCGAGAGAATTCTAAATTTTTTTTAATTGCAATATAAAATTGAATAATAATGATTTTTTTTGTAAAAATAGCTTTATATTACTGTATTTTACTATTTTGTTGAAATTTCGTTCTTTTTTGTAGAAAATTTATCGTCTTGGCTGGAAATTCATCTTTTTGTTTAAAAATTCAATATTTTCTTTGCAGTTTTTTCTCCCTATTGACTGAAAAATATTCCTTAGTTGAAAATTCAACTTATGTTTAAAAGTCGTCATTTTTCGTTGAATTCAGCTTGCTTTGATAAAAAATTAAAATCTGGTTTGCTTGAAATATCAACTATGTACTACTTTTTTTGTTACAGAATTTATCTTCTTTTGGAAGCATAATTTAATTACTTTATTGAAAGTTAAACTCTTTTGTTAATTTTTGTTGCCGATTCATCATTTTAATTTTTTTTTGGTTGATTTTTTAAAATGAAAATGTCACTGTTAAAAGTTTTTCAACACATGCAATCATTTTAGTTAAAAATTCGTTTGCTTGCTTGTAAATTAATTTTTGAAACTAACAATGTAACCATTCTTTTTTTTAAATAAAGTGGTACCCACTTTAATTTTTCATTTACTTATAATCAATGCGAATATATTTGGGAATATCTTGTAATATAATTTATCAAAGTGGGAAGAAATAATAATACTTTTTTTTAAATTATTATTTAAAATTTTTAATAATTTTTAAATAATGTCATTTGTCGAATTTATTAGTATATAACTTTAAGAGAAAAAATTTAAATTAAAATGATTTTATTATATTATACATTTAATAATTTGCTAAATGATTATAAACAATACGAGTTAATTTAGAATTTGTTTCAATTTTAAATTGTTTGGAGACTTTGGAGTTCAAGGTCATTTAAGACGTGATCATTTTTCGGAGCATCTTGCATCAGCTGATGATGGCAGCATGTTATTTGACACGTGAAGTCTGATTGGAACACGTATATTTAATTTATTTTAGAAAATAAGTAGATTCATGACAGTCTTCTAGAAAAAGCTTGCTCAATTTTTGTTTCTTATGCGTTAAGAACCAGTGCCGTATATAAAGTACAATTATTTTGAAACCAACGAACAAAATTTGTTGTATTATTGTGCAGTTTTGACTAACGTCTGACAGAATAGAGGTTAGAATAAAAAAGTTTTTTATATATTCAATAATATCAAAATGAGGCCGGTTCAGAGAAGACAACAAGGTTTACAATATGGAATTTATTTATTGGCATTACAAGCCGTAAATTTTGGGGTTGACAAAATTCCTCCAGCTACCCTCATTGGAATTATTGGACAGGTTAGTTTTCTCAGATAAACGTCAACGACGTCAACATTCATATTCTGTATCTAAAATTGCTAGAATATTTATCACGTTTGTTTAAATGTGATTAATTTAAAATCAAGTAAGTTCCTTTGCCTTTCACTTAAACGTCCCGAAAGGATTTTCGGCGCAGGTTAATAGAAGTTATTAACCATTTTTATTTGAAAAAATCGTTTTTTTTTTCAACACAGAAAAATATTGATCTGCGATAAAAATTTTGTGCATAAAAGTTGTAGATCTCATCAAAAATTGTTTCAAATAAAACAATTTTAAATTGTAGGCAAAGTTTTAAAAGTGGAAGTGTATATTTACTTACCGAAAAAATCTGGCTAGTTGTACCAAAATTTCGGTAGAATTATTAGCTCATTTTTCAGCTCTATTTGTACCGAAATTTCGGCGGAAATAGCCCCTTTTCCAGCGTTGTTTGTATCGAAAAATACGGTTATTTTTTTACCGAAATTTGAATACAAATAGCCCCTTTTCAAGCTCAATTTGAATCGAGAATATACTATTTGTACCGAAAAATACGGTTATTTGTACTGAAATTTGGGTGCAAGTAGCCCCCTTTTCCAACTCTATTTTTACAGAAAAATACGGCTATTTGTACAAAAATTTTGCCACACGTAGCCCCTTTTCCAGCTCTGTATCGAAATTTAGTTGCAAATATCCCCATTTCCAGCTCTATTTGTACCGAAAAACACGGATATTTGTACCGAAATTTTTGAACCCGTAGCCATGGTCTCTGATAACAGGATAATATTTAAAATGGTAGGGCAAGGATTGAAATTAATTGTATAATTTCTAAGAAAGAGCGACTAAAAGCGTATAGTTTTAACAATTTTATATCAAAAACTCAAAGTTGACACATATTGCAAACTCAAATTTTTTAAATTGGACAATTTTGTTAGATTTTAAATTAAAGAATTTTGAAATGAAATAATTTCATATTAATATCTAAAAAATAGTCAAATTCCAAAACAGTAAAAATTTAATTTTTTCAGAGTACAATTTTAAAAATTAAATCATTGAAAATTCGAAGAATTTAAGTTTATATTGGAAAAACTTTTTATTTTGATAAATAGGATGGCCCCAAAAAAATTTCTCGAATATATCAAAAAATTACTGCGTTAAAAAAGTGATATTAGATATTGCGAGACAATAAAAAATTAAATTAAAAATAAATCATTATTTAAATAATTTATTCAAATGGCATTCTCTTAGAATAATACCAGAAAGTTGCCGTATTTTCTATAATCTTCTAATTCAAATAGAGCGAGGTTATAATTTATTCGTGTTTCAAAAATTATTGTTTAAACCATTTTTTAAATACTATTTTCTCTTAATAATGCTAGAAAGTTTCAGTTTTTTCTGACATATTTAACTTTTTGTCTACTTTTCACTTAGAGTGAGGTAAAAATGAACATAATTTAACAAACAAAAGTTTAGGCAAAATATTATTGTTTGCAACTACCTTCTATAGTAATTCTAGATAGTTGCGGAGTTTTCTGAAATGTTTCACTTTTTGTCGACTTCACTTTGCTCTTTTTGAAAATTTGTATTTTGATAGAAATTAATCATCATCGTTGAAAATTAATCATTTTTGTCGAAAATTCATTTTTAAGTAGAAAACATTTGAAATCCCCCTATTGCTATTTGTTTATATTATTAAGAGAATTCTTCTTTTTTCTCTTTTTTCAAGAAATGCTCTCGTTTTGTCGCTTAAATTCGAACTAAATGATGAATTGTACTCGAACAATCATATTTTTAGTTGAAAATGTATCACTTCGGTTGAAAATTTAACTATTTTTTTTTAATTAGTTTTTTTTAGGTTGAAATTTGTTTTTTATCTTAAAATGTAACTAACTATTCCAGTTAAGTATTCCAAAATTTTAGTTGAAAATTCATTTCCGTTTGAACATTAATTTTTTAAATGCAAATTTAAATATTCCGTTTTTTGTTGGAAATTGATCGTTTTTAGTTAAAAATTCAAGAATTTGATTGAAAATTGGCCATTTTTATTTAAAACTTAACTAATACATTGAAAATGTATGCATTTGTTGAAAAATTATATTTTTTTCAAAGAAAATTAATCTTCTTTTATGAAAATTCGTCTTTTTGATTGAAAATAAAACTACTTGGTTAAAAGTTAAGCTATTTTGTTAAAATTCATCTTTTTGGGTTAAAATTCATTTATCAAATTGAAGATTTATCATTTATTTTAAAATGCATCACTGTTGGAAATTTTCTTTTTGTGGAAAATTGTTTTAACTGATAATTTAACTATTTCATTTTTGGTTGGGAAATGATTTTTTTAAGTTCGAAATTCAACTATTTGGTTGAATATTCGTTTCTTAAGTTAAAATTTCATGTATTTTGTTGAAAAATCGATTTTTTTCCGTAGAAGATGATAATCTTCTTGTTTGAAAAATTTATCTCTTTGATTGAAAATTCCAGTATTCGAGTTAACTAATTATTTTAGTTGATAATTCATTACTTTGCTTGAAAATTTGTTGTTTTTTTTTGTTGTGAAAATTGTTTTAACTCAGAATTTATCTAGTTTATTTTTCGTTGGAAAGTGCTCTTTTTAAATTCAACATTCAACTATTTGGTTAAAAATTTGCCTTTTTATTTGCAAATTCATGAATTTCTTTAACTTATTTTTTTAGTAGAAAATTAATCTTCTTGTTTGAAAATTCATCTTTTTGGTTTAAAATTGATCTGTTTCAGTTTACGATTCATAATTTTAGTTTTAAATTCATCACTGTGGTTAAAAATTGTTTTTTTTTTGCGTGGAAAATAAATTTTTTTAACTGAAAATTTAACCATTCCATTTTTGGTTGTAAACTGATATTTTTTTAGTTCAAAATTCAACTATTTAGTTGAAGATGCGTTTTTGTTAGCTAAAAAATCATGTGATTCAGTTAAATATTCATTATTTTAGTTGAAATTTCATCACTTTGGTTGAAAATTTGTTGTTGTTTTTTTGTGAAAATTGTTTTAACTCAGATTTTATCTATTCTATTTTTCGTTGAAAACTGCTCTTTTTTAGTTCAATATTAAACTATTTGGATAACAATTTGCCTTTTTGGTTGCAAATTCATGAATTTCTTGATTTCTTTTTAGTAGAAAATTAATCTTCTTGTTTGAAAATTCATCTTTTTGGTTTAAAATTCAATTGTTCCAGTTGAAGATTCATAATTTTAGTTGAAAATTAATCACTATGATTGAATTTTTTTTTGTGTGTGGAAAATCATTTTTTTTTAACTGAAAATTTAACTTATCCATTTTCGGTTAAAAATTGATTATTTTTAGTTGACAATTCGGCTATTTGGTATAAAATCACGATTTATAATAATTTCGCGAAACCGTATACATATCCCGAGCCAATTGTTTTAAAAAATACAAAATATGTAAATGGCTCCCTACTGTCAAAAATTATACCTTTTTTAAAGAAAAATCTAAAAGTGTACATTCAAAACAACATTTATTTCGATTAGATTTACAACTTTGGTCTATAATTATTTTATCTCCGATCAATATTTTTCGAGAATTAAAAAAAAAGTAACAAATGTTAATAACATCATCTGTAATAATCTGCAAAACCCTTGCGAGAACTTTAAATTCGATGCAAAAGGATTTTTTAAATATTTCTCGGTGACCTTTTCAAAAATTAATCACCCAAAATTAATTGATAAAAATCAATAGAAAACGATTTATTTTAATAATTTTCTACAGGCCCTTCTTTACATGGGAGTTATCGCAGTTCCCTGGGAGGCAGAAGATGTTTGCATATCAGCGCTAAAAGTGATAAAACGGCGTGACTGGAGAGCGTTCATCGTCTCGAATTTCGAACATGGTTCCGATATGCATTTATACTACAACATGGTGTCCTTTATTCTCAAAGGTCACTATCTGGAACCAATGTACGGTACTGCAAATTTTGCACTTCTTCTGGCTCTTTTGTCAGCAGGATGTAGCGCCATGTACGTTTCCCTTGGATATGTCCTAACTCAAATCACGGCAGATTATTCGTACTTTACTGCTTGTGCCATTGGCTTTTCCGCTGTTTTATTTGCTCTGAAAGTAATAGTCGTTTGCGAGGAACACGACAGATTGCACCAGGTCGGCGGATTCAGAATCCCGAGTAAATTTGCCGTCTGGGCGGAATTAATTCTCATTCATTTGATGGTACCAAACGCTTCATTCATCGGACATCTTGGGGGAATTCTAGTTGGTTGTTTGTACTGTTACACTTTTGTGGGAGAGTTTATAGACGGAAAACTGTACTATTTAACTGGGAAGCCCATCATTCATGAAGAACCATTTTACAGGAGACGCAGCAACCTGTTCTCTTCGCGTTTTTGAAATGAGAATTCGAAAGAGAAGTTGCAAAGATATGGGATGGAAAACAAATCTTTACGTTTGTTTAATTGAGAGTGTACTCTGTGATAAATATTTTTGAAAGATGTACTTAGACTTTAAAGGATATTATAGTAGGGATCGTATTTAAATTACGTAACAGCTTAAGGTGGGCAGGGGTAAATTAAACAATAACTTATATTAATTGTACAGAAATTTATTATGAATTTAACTTTACGCGCCAAAAAAAAAACCTGTTGAGTGCAAAAAGAACGTAACCAACAACAATTTTAAAAAGAGTCAAGGAATAAATTTGTAATTTTGCAATTTTAATTTGAAATTGTTTTATCCCGTTTATAAAAGTAGGTTAAATAAATTATAAGCTTAAGATTCTGGGCTTTAATTATTAACGTTCAATTCATATTTTGGGGTTAAAAAGTGAAAAAAAGGTTATATTCATCTAACTTAGTAGAAACTACATCTTTCTTAGATAAAAATGCAACTTTTTGGTTAAAAATTCTAAAATTTGCTTAAAAAGTCAACCTTTTTGGTTGAAAATTCAACAATATTTCGTAGAAAATTAACTTGTTTAAATTTCATATGTTAGTGTTGAAAAGACAATGAAAAACTTGTTTAGTTAAAAATATAACTTTTTTTGAAAATATGTCTTTTTTGTTTTAAAATTCATCTGTTTTAGTAGAAATTTTATCTTTCTTAGATAAAAATGCAACTTTTTGGTTAAAAATTCTAAAATTTGCTTAAAAAGTCAACCTTTTTGGTTGAAAATTCAACAATATTTCGTAGAAAATTAACTTGTTTAAATTTCATATGTTAGTGTTGAAAAGACAATGAAAAACTTGTTTAGTTAAAAATATAACTTTTTTTGAAAATATGTCTTTTTTGTTTTAAAATTCATCTGTTTTAGTAGAAATTTTATCTTTCTTAGATAAAAATGCAACTTTTTGGTTAAAAATTCTAAAATTTACTTAAAAAGTCAACCTTTTTGGTTGAAAATTCAACAACATTTCGTAGAAAATTAACTTGTTTAAAATTCATATGTTAGTGTTGAAAAGTCAATTAAAAACTTGTTTAGGTAAAAATACAACTTTTTATAAAAATATGTCTTTTTTATTTTAAAATTCTTCTGTATTAGTAGAAATATCATCTTCCTTGGATAAAATGTAACTGCTCGGTTCAAAATTCACCTTTTTTGTTAAACATTTCAGCATTTTCGTAGAAAATTTACTTCTTATTTCAAACTTATACTTTGATATTGCAAAGACAGATTGAAATCTTGTTTGAATGAGAATTCAACCGTGCGTTTTTTTAAATTTTTTGTTTTTACTTCAAAAATTCATTTATTTAATAGAAACTACATCTTTCTTAGATAAACACGCAACTGTTTAGTTACAAATTCAATACATTTGTTAAAAAATCATCCTTTTCGGATGAAAATCCAACCTTTCAGTAGAAAATTCAACTATTTCTTAGAAAATTTACTTGTTTAAAATTCATATGTTAGTGTTGAAAAGTGAATTAAAAACTTTTTTAGGTAAAAAAAACAACTTTTTTTTTGAAAATATGTCTTTTTTATTTAAAAATTCATCTGTATTAGTAGAAATATCATCTTCCTTGGATAAAGTGTAAGTGCTTGATTGAAAATTCAACTTTTTTGTGAAAAATTCTAGCATCTTTGTAGAAAATTTACTTCTTATTTGAAACTCATACTTTGATATTGGAAATACAATTTGAAATCTTTTTTGAATGAGAATTCAACTGTTCCTTTGTGTCTTTGTTTTAATTTTTTTGTTTTACTTCAAAAATTGAACATTTACTTCTGGTTTACAACTAATATTTTATTGTTAAACAGTCAAACTAAAATCTTTTTTATATGAAAATTCAAATATATTTTTTGCCAATTTGTGTTTTATTTTTATTTAAAAATTTGTCTGTTATAGCACAACTTTTATTTTTCGAGGATTATAATGCAACTGCTTTATCGAAAATTAATCTTCTTTGCTTGGGAATTCAACTATTTCGTTTGAACCACTTTGTTAAGAAATCATTTTTTGTCGAAGATTCACGTGTTTAGCAGAAGGTTCATCTCTTTGGTTAAAAGTTTAACTACTTTGTTAAAAACTAATATTTTTTAATTAGAAATTCAACTGCTTGCGTAAAAACTGAACGACTTGTTGAAGTTTTTTTTGGTTTGAAAATTTAACAGAAATTTTGTCTCTTGTCTAGAAGATTCAACAATGTAGGTGTACTATTTTTTTCTTTCTTGACAGAAAAATCTTTATTTCTTGAAAATTCGTCATTTTGGTTGTCAAACTAATTTTTTTAAATGAAATTTCTTCCTATTTGGTTGGAATATAAAATATTAAACTTTTTTATTAAAAAGTTATCTTTTATAATTTACAATTAATTTAGTTGTTTAACACAAATAAGTAAATTTGAACAATCTTATTTTGTATCTGGAGTATTGGTTGATTCCGGTTGTAAAAGATCCGATCTTGAAAATATTAGAAGATTTTGAATGTTAATGGTCAGGCAAAATAAGGAATTATTCGAAATTAAGGTCGAAAATAACATGAAAAGTCTAATTTATTGTTAAGCTTTGTACAATAATCTATACAGTATAAAACTCTAAAAATTGGTTTTTGCACAATATATTGTTTCATAGAGTATTCGAATCTAATTCCATTTAAGGAAAAAATAAGGAAACAATATTTTGTGGAATTTGTTCCTACGCAGATCAACGCAAGCGAAACGAATTTCACGTCTGTTCCACTTTTAAAAGTTGATACAACTTGTAAAGAGTAACAACCGACACGTTTGAGGAAAAGTTAATGGCTGCAAATGGATCCGCTAAAATAAGAAAGAATACATTAAATCACAATATTTAAAACATACGCAATAAACAAAGTTCAGGTCACTTAATTTTCAACTTACAAATGGCTTTGAGATCAATTTGGTGTAAAACATCATAAAATACTAAATAGGCCGTCAGTTTTGCCAATTTTTCAGGTCCTGCCTGTACATTTTTATTTATTATGTATTGGCGCACCAAAGGCTCCAATTCTGAAACAAAAATTAGAGGTGAATTTCAATTAAACAGGGCTCGGATCGTACGACTTTTTGAAGAAAAATGTGGCTAATTGATTTTTTTTTCGTTTTCCTATGAACTTCGATATACTAGTTTAAACGCTTTTCACATTGCAACTTTTAACATTAAAATTGAAAATTAAAAACATTGTACCATTTTTATTTAGACTATTTAAAATTGAACAATTTTCTAATTTCGCGAATCCGTATTCAAAGTTTTAATTTGCTTAAATTGCAAGCATTTAACTGTTGGTCTTTTTTAAGTAGAAAACATTTAAAATTCCCCTATTGCTATTTATTTATATTATTGAGAGAATTATTCTTTTTTAATCTTTTTTATCTTTTTTCAAGAAATGCTCTCGTTTTTCCGCCTAAATTCGAACTAAATTAATAGAAAATTCATTCTTTTAGGCTGAAAATTCATCTTTTAATGCAGAAAAGTCATAATTTTGATTAAAAAGTCATATTTCTTGGTTGAAAAATAATTTTTTATTGAAAATTTAACTGTCTTCTTTAACTGTTTGGTTAAGATTTTTTTATTTCATTTTTCAATAATATACACGAATCTTTAACCAAAAAGATGAATTTTAAATCAAAAAGATAAATTGTCAAACAAGATTAATTTCTAGCAAAGATAAATTTTCAATTGAAAAATATAAGTTTTCTAGCAAAAAATGTTGTTTAACAAAATTGATTTCAACCAAAGAAAAATCGAATTTTCAACAAAATAGCTCTTTGTCTACCAAAGAGATAAATTTTCAATTAAGATGATGAATCTTTAACCAAAAAAATTTAGCAAAAAGGTTCAAATTTTAACCAAATAATAAAATTTTTATTTCAAAATTGCATTGAGTAGTTCCAATTTTATTCAAGAAAAATGACATTTCTCCTAAAACAGATAAATTTCAAAAAAAAACTTTAAAAAATATTTAAATTTGTATCCAAAGAAGATTCCAGTTTACTTTCCAACACCGAAATAAGAACTCTAAACAATAAGTTAATTTTCTGCTAAATAGCAGATTTTTTTTACTAAAGAGCATGACTTTTTAACATGATTGTTAAATCATCAACAAAAAAAGTTGCATTTTTACAAAAAGATAGATACAATACTTCCACTAAAAAAGATTAATTTTTAAATCAAAAAGACAAATTTTCAGAAAACAAATAGTTTTCATAAAAAACAAAAAAGACTTCAGTTGACTTAACAGCAATAAAATATGAATTTTAAATAAAAGATTAATGTTCTACGAAAAACGCCGAATTTTTCATTTAAAAAAATAACGAATTTTTAACAAAACAGTTGAATTTGCAACGAAAAAGGGATGTTTTTTTCAAAGAAAATTGTTAAATTTTCAACGAAATAATAAAATTTATAACAATAATGGTTATTTCAGGAAATTTTTTTTTTCGAATTTGCAAAAATTACGTACATGAGCTCTTACGTAAATTAAATAATACTTTACCTTATTCTAGATTTTTTTAAAAAGAAAAAAAGAAAATTTTATTAATCTACATATGAAATCTTTAATAATCTATCGTATGAAAATGCTATTCAATATTACATTTCACAATCTCCCCCCAGCTTTCAAGAAAGTTCCCATTTTTCTAGTTTTTTTTGTTGCATAAATACGAACTAAATTAACAGAACCCAATAAAAAATCCAACTATTTTTGGTCATAATTCTTGAATGAAAAGTCTTCTATTATATTTTTGGTTCAGAATTAATATTTTTACGGAATTTCTACCTTTTTTAAAAAGTAGAAACTTAAACTATTTGATTAAAAATTCATGTATTTTGTTGAAAATTCATGTTTTTCGGTAGGAAATTCATGTTTTTCAGTAGGAAATTAATTTTCTGGATTGAAAATTCATCTTTTTTGTTTGAAAATTTAACCATTTGGTTGAACTGCTTTGTAGAAAAAAAAATTTTGGATTGAAGGTTCTTCATTTTAGTTAAATTTTCAAACAACAAATAAAATTTATAACTAAAAAGATAATCTTCAGAATCCTTAAGATGTTACGTAATTGAAGCATGGCCCCTAAGCGTCCTAGTCGATCCGAGTTCTGATTACATAAGAGGTCGTACTTAAATTATGTAACAGCGAAATAGGGGGGGGGGGGGTGATCGAGAAATTTTGTTACGATTTATTACGGAAGGGGGGAGGGTGTCCTTCACTCATGTACGTAATTTTTGCAAATTGGCAAAGACTTTCACCTAAGGATTATCTTTTTAGCTATAAATTTTATTATTTGTTCGAAAACTTAACAATTTTCTAAGAAAGATCCCTTTTGGTTACAAATACAACTATTTTGAAAAAATTCGTCTTTTTTGGATGAAAAATATTTTTTCTGAAAATTTGTCTTTTTGATTCAAAATATCATATTTTTTTGTAGAAATTTACCTGTTTTAGTAGAAATGACATTTTTCAAAAATAAAAATTGCAAATTTAAAGATTAAAAATTCAATTTTTTTCTTAGAAACTTCTTTGTTTAAAAATTCATATTTTGACATTGAAAAATCAACTGGAATCTTTTTTTTAATGAAAATTCAACTATTTAAACATGTTTATTTTCAATAAAAATTCATCTGTTTCAAGAAAAATTCTATCTGTGTTGGAAAAAAATGCAACTGTTTGCTAGAGAATTTAACAATTTTTTTAAAAAGTCATCCTTTTTAGTTAAAAATTCGTATTTATGGATTGAAAATTCAATTGCTTAGGTGTTCAACTATTTTGCTTGAAAAATTGGTTAGAATCAGTTTGTTGAAAAATTACTTTTTTGTTGAAGATATATATTTTTTGTAAAAAAGCCTATTTTTAGGATTAATCTTTTTGAATTGAAAATTCTCGTTTTTTGGTAAATAAATAATTTTATGGGTCTGAACTTTCATTTTTGTTGAGTGAAAATGCATCAGTTTCGTTGGAAATTAAATTTGTTCTGAATGTCATATTTTTTGTTTGAAAATTCAATTTTTGTAGAGAAAATTCGTCTTTTGGCTTGAAGATTGAAAAATTTAAATAAACTTTTATTTCTTTCTTGAGTGAAACATTTTTATTTGTTGAAAATTCGTCTTTTTGGTTTTAAGCTTCTTTTTTTTTTACATAAATTTAATCTTTTTCATTGAAATATAAACTATGATACTCTTTTGTTGGGAATTTATCTTTTTAGTTTGAAAATTCAAGTATTTTTTGAAAAGCCATCTTTTATAGTAGAAAAGACTTTTTTTGTTTAAAAAAAAATTAATAAATTTGAAAATTCGACCTTTTTTGTATAAATAACTGTTTTATTCCGTTAATAATCAAGGATAATGAAAAATTAGTCAAGGAAAAGTCAGGGTATTTTTAAAATGAAATACTCGTACACCCTTTATAATTCTACTAGTAATAACTAGCAAAACATTTCTGGAAAAAAATCAAGTACGGGAATAGGGGGGGGGGGGGGGGGGGAAAAATTTTGTTACGGTTTGTTACCGGGGGGGGGGGGGGGCTTAAAGAGGGCCTATAATGGGTTAGGTAATTTAAGTAGGGTCCCTAAACCCAAGT